>OU015493.1:482309-617309 GCA_907164885.2 Dolomedes plantarius
TTCCCTTTAAATAACTACATTTTTAATGCTCAATTTTAATGTCAATTAAATTGTGTTTCACGTTTTATTTTATTGTTGTTTACTGCCGTTTAATTATCGTTTTCGGCAATGCCTGCTGTGTGGTGAGTCATTCACTTTTGAAACAGTTTTGGTTTAGTTTTGATTTAGTTTAGTTTTGTTTTGTTGTTTGCTGCTGTTTAAGTACAGGGTTCAGCAATGGCCGATGAAAATGATGAATCACCTCTTGAAACGCTGATCAACATTCCGTCATTTATATGCTAGTAATTCAAATAATAATTAATTTAAATAAACATCTTGGTTAAGCATATATTTCTTGATTAAACATATAAATACAAAAAATAAAAGCTAAAATATTATTAGAAATTTGTTAGGTGGGTGGGTGGGGGGGATGGTTCCCCACCCCCACCCCCCGCTAAAAAAAGGCAGTATAATGCAAATAATAATTCATTTAAATAAACATAAAATACATCTTGGTTAAATATATTTTTCTCGATTAAACATAAATTAAAGCACAAATACAATAGAAAAAATACGTGTTGGCAATAGAATTTTAAAAAAGTATCTATTTGCATTATATCGCCTCTATTTTAGACACTAAGACCCCCTGATATTTCTCAATTACACTACTGCGGGCATAATAAATAAAAGAACAAAAATTAAATTGGAATATACAACGAGATTTATTTGTAATCCACTCTGCTTGCTAGCAATGAAATGGCGAAATTCAAACAAAAACTGTTGCCACAACATAATATTACTGCACTAAAGAATGTAAAAAAACCATTCACGGCGCCTATATATGGCGCAAAACGCGGCAGAAAACCAAATCTGGCAACAACAAAATCCTAAAAGTAACAAAAACACAAATTGGCAACACCAAAGGCGTTTTCTATTTGAGTAATTTGCGTGATTTCTGATTATATTTATGTATTATTAAATTTTAAATTATACTGATGTAGAGGTTTTTAATTCAACATTTAAATTTTTTTAAAAGAAAAATATATTTCCTTTTTTTTAATTCAACATTTAAATTTAAGAAAAAGTCAATTTTGAGTAATATTTACTCTATTTTATTTTATTCCTAAAATTTTACAGTGAAATTACTATAGAAATTGGTAATTTTTTAAAATTTTCCATGCACCAAAGGCATTTTTAGGGCGAAATTTTTTTTTACATATAGCTTGTCACTTAAATTACTTTTATATTAATAGGTGGCACCAATTAAAAAAAAATTCACGTTTCTTGTAAAATATGGCATAAAAAATATATATAAAAATGAAAGCCACTAAGAAATAGATTTTATCTCATTTAAAATGCGCTTAGGATAAAATAATGCAATTATCGAAGTGAAAGCAACTAATAAATAGATTTTAGCATTTATCTCATTTAAAATGCGTTTAGGATCAAACATTATGGCAATTACCGATGCAAAATCAATTGACCAATCAGCAGCCGCAATACGATGTATTGGCACGATTTCATGTAAGGAATGGGCCAACCTCTACGAAGCTCCTCCCCCTAGCGCCATTTCGAAATCCCCGTCTCCTCCTAACAACAACTTGAGATCACCCTTGACCAGAGGTCGGCAACTCGGTGGCCGCGAAACAATTTTAAAGTGCCCGCTGTTCAGATATCTAAAATTTTAGATATTTGAGATTAGAAATTGGATTTTAGATATTTTTGATTATTTGAGTTTAGATATTTGGTTGTGAGAGATATCAGTAGAGGAAACGTACTTGTCTGCGGTTTTTAAATTTATTACCGCAGGTGAAAGAATTTTTATTTTCCAGGAATGAAATTTGTTTAGAATTAGAGCAAAAACCTTGGTTAATTAAGCTAGGCTTTCTAACTGATTTAACTGTAAAATTGAAGGAACTAAATTTGAAACTACAGGGTAGAAATCATCATATTGCTTCTATGACAAGTACGATAAATGCATTTAAAGCTAAATTGGCGCTCTGGAGAAAGATAATTTATCGCATTTCCCAAATTTAAAAATGGCGATAGAAAATTATTACGATGGAAATTCTGCCACCTATTACTTTGCCAAACATTTTGATTCCTTATTGAAAGAACTTAGTACCAGATTTGAAGAATTCTACGAATTGGAGACGTTCTTCACGTTATTTATTAATACTTTCTCTCATACGGAGGACTAATAAAATAGCAACATACAGTGATTTCTGCTTATAAGAATCACGTTTGTTATTACTATTTTTGATTCTTATAAGCGGTTGATTCTTATAGCCGAAATTTAGTTTTTTGGACAGGCACACACACAAACACCTATATATACATATATTAGAAAATTTACCATAAAATACTCTTTAATTTACGTTAATTATCTTTTATTAAAATTATTTTTATAATTTTGAAAATACAACTTAATTTCTAGACCTATGAGTAGATACACATGATTATAGTAAGAGGAGAAAACAATCCAATATTTGTTACAACATAACTGCTTAACAGTTTTAACATTTCAACTGCAGGAAGGGAGCAAGAAAAAGTTTTCTACAGTAGTTTGACGTAATGAAGTTTTCAGGAGGCTGTTTATACCTCTTTCAATACTAATAGTGTCAGCCGAAGATTCACCTTCTATCTTACGTTTCACGCTTTGATAACGTGCTGAATCTAAATGTCACGTTTGCCTAAGTGTTAGTGGACACTTCGCCAAAGATTTATGTGTTTCAGGGTCCAAGAAGCCGCAACCAGGATGTGGGAGGTGGGAAAAAAAGAGTCCCTATTTTTTTTGTCAGTGCAGAAAAGTGAAATCGGACCCGGACAGGTAAAGCTAATAGGACAATGGGTCAAGCTAATAGGACAGTGTTGTGCTAAAGCGTTTAAGGGGAAACTATTATGTTATGTCTAACAAAGAAAGGGATGAATTTTATGACTATATTCCATCCCATCTTATCAATCTTTCTTTTTTAAAAAAAGGAAAAGAAATAACTTCGTGCCTTTTGAGGGTTTAAGTGGCTTTTTTGGAAAAAATGAAAGGAAAGCGAAGAGTGTAAACTGATTCTTAAAACCGGTGGATTGATTCTTTAAAGCGAAAATTTTAACATGGAAATAATACATTTGTTTTTGTTTTCGCGATATTGATTCTTATAACCACTGATCACTATAAGCGGTGGTTACTGTATTTCGATATTTCCAATAAGGAGGGCTCAGAATTGGAAATTATAAAAATAAGAAATGACATTGAGTTAAAATTACATCATAACAAAGAAAAATTCTGGAATTTAGTGGATGGAAATAGATTCCCATTGTTGAGAAAATGTGCTCTGAAATTGAACTCTCTTTGCGTGTCGATAAATACTCGTGAATCTTTGTTTTCCAATATGAAATACTTAAAATAAAAGTACCCATCTCCAATTGAATGTCAGTACTCACTGACACTCAATTGGAGCATTGCCTGAGAACTGGGAATTCCACTTAAAGTGCTACATTACAACGAGATTTGCAATGTCAAATATTGCATTAATTATGAATTTTAAGATTATTTTGTTTAAATTAAAACTTAAATTTATGCATTAAAAATTTATGTCGCATTAATATTTTCATGTTTAAGTATTACCCCCCGCTCCTCCCTTCACCCAGCCGTGCCCTTCGAACTCTGAAATATGCCCTCCTTGTAAAAAAAGGTTGCCGACCCCTGTCCTAGACCTTCCTGGTTGCCTACCGTAAGCCCGAATCCTGCAGTTGATAGGTGGGCGTGAAATGGGGGAATGGTTGGTTGGTTGGTTGATTGTGGTTTAATGGCGCAAGGTCCAGAAGAGGACATGCTGCGCCAAACACATGGTAAAATCCGAAAAATCAAATATACAGAGGCTGTTCACACATTTTTTAGACGATGTATATTGTATTCACAAAACTAAATTACATAAAATTCCTGTGTTGTAAATGTTCTATTTGACATCCCTTACTCTGAACTATCTTTCGACACCGCAATTTCCAGGATAATAATGCCTTTTGAAGTGCCAGAAGAGGTATTCTATCCAATTCCTCCTGAACAGCTTTCCAGAGTCCTGTAAGGGTTTTGGGACGACGTTTGGATAATGCAGATTTTAAAAGTCCGAAAGCACAAAAATCCATAGGTGATACATCGGGAGATTTAGTAGGGATATCAGTGAAGGGTATGGCCTTGATACCAGTTTTTTGTTCCATTTCTTTTAGGAAATTTACAGTGGATTTTGATGTGTGACTGCTAGCTTTGTCCTGATGGAGTCTCACAGATTGATGGTACTGTGGGTAAAGCGATGGTATTTTATTCAGAAAAATTGCGATAAAATATGTTCCTGATAGTATTTGGAGTTAATCTTGACATTTTTTCCACTCTCTTTATTTTTAACTTGCCATTATAAGAAAAACCAGCAAAAATCATGAATCCCTTAGAAAAACTTTCTTTCGATTCTTTGAACCATGAACTTAAATTTTTTAATATGATAATAAATGGCTCTTTTTTTGTTGCAATCATTTAAATACACCCATGATTCATCTATTGTGACAATTGTTTTCCATTTTTCTTTGGATAAGTGTTTCTCATATAGAATTCTGCAGCGTGTCCTGCGTTCAGCAATATGATTTGGAAGAAGACGATGCACATTGCGTTTTTTCGCTTGAGATTTAAATCACCGTTTATCATTTTGTTTACTGTGGACACCGAGCATTTTAATGATTTTGCAACTGTCCTTTGACTAGGGGGATTTTCTTTTAACATTAAACAACGTACCTTTGCAATAGTCGAAGATTCCGTTTTTTCCTCGGATACTTGTTTGGAATTTTTGTCCCACTTGAGGCTCCAATTTGACGTTTTTTTCCTTTCTTGTTGACGATATTACCTATCGACGATTTAGATATCACAAAACCATGACTCACATCGTTTTGGGATAACGGAGTATGCATATTTCTCGTCGGAAAGAGCATAAATGTAGCCTTCGAACCACTGCTTTGTTAAAAACGCCATTTTGAATAAAAACAAAACTTTCAAGCCGCAGACGATAATTTTGACTTTTAAAAACGTAGTACAGTTGCAATTATTTCTTTTGCAGCAACCGATTTTTTATTACCGCTTACCAAAATCCTCTAAAATATGTGCGAAAAACCTCTGTATAAATTAGCATTTTAAATCACAAACCATTGATTTTGCATTTGATTTTGCCAAATGAGTTTACTAAATTTAACGGTGAAAATTTTGTCCTCTTTGACACTGACAGAAAAGAAAATATGATTGGCTTCTGCTCTGAAAAGCTTTTGGGAATTTTACGTACTAATAGCACCTGTAAAACAGTATACATGAAAAGTATACTTTTAAAGTATTGCGTAAGATTTTTTTTATCAAATATACACCATTCATGCTTTTTACCCAAAGCAAATGTTTCCATTCATATATATATATTACTCCCAAATAAATCTGAAAAAAACTTATTCGAAAATGTTTCACGCCATTAAGTATGCTGCAGCAAGACTGGGGTATGATTTCAACCCAACAACTATAATGGTGGATTACGAAATAGCTGTAACGAATGCTTCCCGAAAAGTTTTTCCACGTGTTACCGTAAAAGGCTGTTCAAACATTATGGCGTAATTTTAGTAAACTAGGATTATCTGTGTTTAAAAATATTTCTGAAGTAATGAAGTTGTATCGGTCTTGTTCAGCAAAGGCTTTAGTTGGAATAGAAGCTATTGATGATGCATGGTTAATGGTTGCACCTCTACCTGAACATCCGGCATATCAAAAATGTCAAGAGTTTATTGATTACTTCGTTAGCAGATGGTTGGCAGTTTCAAACACTTTCGAATTAAAATTTTAACAATCAATATAAATATACATAATTATAAGCATAAATTGGGGTAATTCTAAATTTGTATGATTAATTTACATACCTACATAGAATAAAGAATCACAAATATTTTAATTTTCGGGCTCTTTTACGCCAGAAGTGTGGAACTTCGGTGCCCGCACTACGAATCATATTAAAGGTTGGCCTTAAACAATGCAGTTGTAAAATCGCATGTTGATATTTATGAATTCATAAATCAAGTAAAAATCCAACATGAGAACTCTGAGAATCAAATGGCATTATTGGATGCAGGCAATAAACCACCTAGAGTGAAAAAACATTTGAAAAGTAATGAAAAAATGTTACTCACAAGTGACTATATTAACGAAGAAATAACACTGCAAGCATTTATATAGGGTAACTCTAGGATAGATGGCCATAGAGGAGAGATGGTCAATCTAAATATTTCCAAAACTTGATCATAAATGGCAGTTTAAACTTTTTTCGTAGCAAATGTTCAACGAGTTCATTCATTGCGAGGTACGGCTGTGTTTTTCTTTTATAAAAAGGAAGTGAAATTTTAATGTTTATTTAATTTAGTGGTTCAATATTTTTGTTGAGTTAGGTATCTGAATGTTTTGCAATACGTACGTTACATTTTTTTTTTTTTTTTTACTTTACGGACTTTTAAGCCACGTATATAATCCAATCTTTGCTTCTAAGCCTAAAACAAAGACAATGGCGGAGTGACGCTTTAAACTGGGTGGCCTTCAATTTCAGGATAGATGGCCACATAAAATCGAGGAGAGATGACCACCTTTAATCAATATTTAAAAATTATACGGAGTGAGGATTTTAACTAAATATAATTATATTTAAAATAATTATATAACTTTTATGTTTAAAATTATATTATATACACCAGTTCGTAATAAACCGTGACAAAAACAGTTAGAAAACGTACCAAACAGGTCGCTATGCTTTTGACATCACCAAAAATATTGACAAAAGTCGGAAACTTTCCCCCAAGAAACAGATAAAGTTGATAAATAAGCTTAAAACCAGTGAAAAGCCTAAAATAAACGCGAGAAAGAAACAAAAACACGACACTTCCAGTAGCGAAGAAGATGAAATACATTTGAAATTATCAGACTCTACAGATTCCGAGGGAATAGAATTTTATGAGGATCACTGTGTTGGTTGTGGAGAAGAATACAATACCACAACCAGAAAGGATGACTGGATAAAATGCATAAGGTGCCTGAAGTGGTTCCATGAAACGTGTACAAACTATCAAGACCTTTGCCAAAAATGTGGTAAAATTTTACGAAAAGTGAAGGGTTGAAATTATACTTCAAATGTTGTTTATTCGAATTTTATTCACTCATTTTCCGTGATATAACTGCATCTTTACAAATTGCTATATGTTTTTCATTATTAACTATATGAAATGTGTTGTTTTTTGCTATTTTAACTTCACTTTTTCTTTCTTCTATTGGATGACCATCTCTCCTCGGCTTGAAGGAGAGATGGCCATCTGTCCTTTTAGTTTCAGACTATGTTTCCCACTTTTTGTTCTCAATGTTTAATATTTTTTTGCCCAAAATATGATGAGTGTATGTATAAGAATTTTAAATATGCATAAATATTTCTTGTCTTAGCATTCTAAGAATTTTTATTTCAATCTTTAAAAACTATGGCCATCTATCCTAGAGTTACCTTATGCTGTTGGTTATTGTTTTGTATTATTTATTATATTAATAAAACATGCTTTAATTTTAGTGTTAACCATTAAATCACCTTTTTTCTGAAATATATTTGTTTTGTTTTTAATATTCGGAATTAATTTTGATTTTAATCTCCCAGGAATTCGGGGAATTCCGGTTAATTCGGAATTCGGGCTTTGGGTGAGTCACCGACCTTCCTAAAAGAACTTCTGGTTCCAAATACGCATCCTGTTTGAGAGATAAATTGAAATAAATAAAAAATACACACTTACTTAATGAAATGGAGGTTAATTTACATATGACATATGTATGGAACTTATAATCTAATTAAAAAAAAACGCATCTCGATTGTTCAAAATATTAAAAAATGTTCCCCCCACAAAATGCCCCTAAAAACACCCCTTTTCGTCTAACTTAACCCCAAGTTGGCAACACTGGAATGGGAGTATGCAACCCGGCTAACGAGACGTTGGAAAGTTTTGTTTTCGCTCGCAATTCCTAAATGGCGTTGATATCTTGCGTCTTCATTTTTTTTTTCTCCTCAGAAATTTCGGTTTCACTTTCGAGCGATACGAGATGCGGAACGCAGTTCACGTGTATGTCTCTGTATTATAATCAAATTTAAACTTTATTCGACGAATTTACAACAGATCATTCCGGTTGTTGTATGTATGTATATATAAATCTCTATATATAAAACAGTTCCGTAACTGACTCATTCATTCACTGATTGACTGACATACAACGCACAGACCAAACCGCTGGACCTAAAGGGCTGAAATTTTGCAAGTCGATTCTTCTACTAATGTAGGGGTGCACTAAGAAAGATTTTTCAAAAATTCTTCTTACATTTTTTTAAATTAAATTTTTAAGCTGTTTTTTAAACCTTTTTTACGTTTGCATTTAAAATAATACATTGAGGGTTATAAAATTTATATCACGAGAAAGATCATAAAAATTCCTTCAAAATGAAATTTTTTTCGAATTTTTACCTCCATTTCCTGATTTTTGGTGAATTTTTAAAGATTAATTTTTAGAATTTAATTTATTAAATGCTGATCACGTGAATTCTTTTTCTGGTACTTTCAATAAATTTATCGTCACGTGCATAACAACTAAATAAACAAAAAATATTTTTTTTCCTTGCTAATGCGGCAGACGATTGGACATTATCCAAAAAAATATTAAAATACAGTAAAAGAAATGTTCTACAAACTGTACTATATTAACTGTACTATATTCTTTAGTATTCTTTATATTAGATTAAATTTGAATATTTTCTTCTACATTATTCTATCTATAAAATTATCCTTTACGATTTTCTTATAAATATATATATATATATATATATTTTACATCAATTGTATGCATTGATCGTCGTATTTATCATATAATATATATATATATTTGGCATGATTTGCATACATTGACCGTTGTATTTAATTTGAATGTACTCCGTAGCGAAGTACGGGTCTTCAGCTAGTACATACATATAAGTTAAGCAACAAACTTTATTATGAACCTTAATAAATAAATAATACGAACTATTTTGACCATAGAATAAATATTTTCCAAATTATCCTTAAACACAGTTCTCCATTTTTGTCTAGTGTAGTAGATGCATTATGTTACCTACAGCATAATTTAAATATAGCATAATTTTTAATTCACATTCACCGCTCAGTATTCATAAATGAGAAGACACCTGGGGAAGTGGTTTTCTTCACAGAAAAGTCCATGTTGCAGCAATAAAGGCAGGTCACATTTTTCTAGTAACACAAAATTTAAAATGCACCAAATCAAACATTTTACCCCATCATTATGGATTGATTTCATAATATTTATATAACACTTTAATGCATGTAAGACAACATACTTCAACTTGTAATATTTGTGACAATGTAGCTACATGGAAACACAAAATAGGGGGAAGAGGGGGATATTAAACTATAAGTTAAAATTAGCTATACAAAACTACATCAATTTTCCGTAAGAGTATTCGTTTTGGATAGTTTTAGAAATTAAATATGAATGATATCGGAACAATTGTAATTTAAAATACAGGCGGCTCAAACCGCATTTTAAAATTCTATAAAATATACCTAACTTGAAATATTTTTGTTTGGCCCTTTTATTGCAAAAGATGACTGAAGCGTTCCGAACCAGTATATTATAAAAATGTGTATCTAGAATACATGTATGGTGTGCTTTAAGCATTTATTTCACTTGGTGAACACTTAGTATTTCCTTTTTTGCTTTCTATTTTGTTTCAATGAGCAGCCCATTTAAGATATTACATTGCAAGATATTACATCCCATGTTTTACGTTTATAGGATTCAGAGGATAGTGCCCTATATACTGATGCTAAAAACAGCTATAAAATATATCAGTTACAGATATTCAAAACTAGATAAAACTTGATTATATACTACCTTGTGCATTGAGAACATCACAGAGAGCATCTAATAGATAAATAAGACATGTAACTATAAAATACACAAGCCGCAACTATTGCCACCATAAAGTGTGATTGCAGATAGTGATGCATGTGTGAATGTTATAAAAATGAAAGAAATCTGACTTATGGAGTGGCTAGGAGACAGATAATTCAACGGAAGGCATACACACCAGCCATAACATTCCAATAGTTTTACTTAGATTCAGCATGAACTGAATTTTCGTATCACAGAGAAATTTGAATAACATTATTAAAAATCTGAATTATGCACAATATTACAAATTTATCCATAAATTTTCACCTAAACAATATAACTTCTAACACTTGTAGCAAATCAAAAGTTTTTTTTTTCTTATCAGCATAGTTAATGTTAAAATGTGTAATCCGTTTTTTTTCAATGAATCTCATTTACAGGACATCATCTAACTTTCTACCATTGCAAAATTTAGTGAGTTAATAAATTAATATTACAATATGATTATAGTAACATCATACAGTTGAGTAAATTATTATAAATACTTGAACATCCATAGAAACGATATATGACAATAGAGGGATAAAGGGAAATTTTATGTACTTGACCCAAAAATTTGAAATTTAATGAGTCTAACATGAATGTTTTAAATTTATTTAAAGAAATACTGTAAAGAATTTGATAATATTTTGAACATGGGAAAAATAATAATTTGAATATTTAAAAAAAAAATTAAAATGGCTTTACCATGGCATGTCCCTAATAATTCAAAATTATAGTTCGAAGCGTTGGAAAGGACAACATTAGTATAATAAATTTTCATCCCTCTGTCTGTAATATAATTAGCATTTTGGCTCCAATACCAAATTTAAAAAAAATTATCTTTAATTAAACTTTTCCTGGAGTTATTGTCATTACCATGGTGCAAAGTGCTTGCTTTCTTAGCTCATCACTAAAGGGTGCTTAAATACCCTTAAAGTTGCTACATTGTAGGGCAGTGATTCTTAACATTTATTTTCATCAAGGTACAATTTTGATGATTTAAAAATTTGGCGGCACACTAACGATAAGATAAATTTAAAAGAATTTTACTTGGATAATTGATTGATGTACCTATAAGATATTTAGCAAAAATAGCATACGGAATAATTTTCATTGAAATATATAAAGTGAATATACAAAGTGAACAAAATGTTTATTTAACCCATTAAGCGCAAAGTCTTCCATTTTGGAAACCTTCAATTAGAATTTTTTTCTCAGCGTGATATTACAGTTAGTTTTTTTATTTTTTTTTTTGTATCTTATAGGTACAAAATATACTGTGAATATTTTTTTTGAGAAGGACAACTTTAAAATTTCTTTATTTTACAGTCGTGTGAATATGTGCAAAATTGACGAATTGGACTTACATTATTAAAAATTTCAGAATATATATATATATATATATATATATATATGGTAGTGACTTACTTTTTACGAAAAATGAATATCACTGTGAATCTTGCATTTCAAGCGGAAATCAAATGAAATATTTTAACACTGCTTTCTAAGCACTTATTTTGAAAGGTCCCAAAATGGAAGACTATCTTTATATCTACTTCACTATCTTTATACCTATTTCTGTGAAGAATAAGGGATCAGGTGGTACCCAGACACATTTTCATGAAGAGAGGTTTATTTAAAACTATATTTTTATTCTTAAAAAATGGCAAAAATTATTATACTATTCAAGATGTTTTAGATTATGACTTTTGACTCTGATGAATACTCAGATTATCTGTTTGCCCCCAGATCCTGATCAGGTAACTGACGCAGAAAATATTACAGATAACGATTTAGGTGAAATGATTCCAGTGGATGTTTCTGGACAATTTGAACTACAAGCCAAACATCGGGAAGGCAGAAATCTTGAGAACAAGAAAATAAAACATAAGAAGAGAAAAAGACGGCGGCGGACTCTCAGCTTAGCCCCCGGTATTTTGTATGAAAATATGGTGAAGTTTCTTTACAGTTTTGAATGTTTATCAGAGGCGATTCCAGGTCCATCAATCAAGAGGTGTGTCTATTTATATAGCACTTCACGTAGCTATATAAATAGACCTTTATACAGGCACGAGAATGGAACGTAACGGGAACGATCCGAGCGCACGACGAGTCGTCGTAATCATTTCCTCCCTGTTTTTCAATGGAACTGTTTATACTGCGCCGTGACACGTCCGATTCTCGGCAGATTCCCGGCCGAGAATCGGCGCCAACGATTCGAAACAGGAAGTCGTTCACTTCTCAGTCGTCTCTCGTTCATGGCAGAAAGTAAAAAGTGACTATTCAAGATATAATTTACATACTGTTATTTATGTTTGATATTTAATATGGATGATGAAAACTCATTGAGGTGGTGAGAGGTTTTGTGCGATTTGGCCCATCAAAATACATGAATCCAAAGTTCAAAATGACAATTCGGAAGGCAATAGGAGAAAATTATACTTGAAATTACAATTGGTCCACTAAAATATAAAATTTATCAATTTGTATGAATAATGAAGCAATGGGAAAATTATTTACACGATTTAGGAAGTGTAAATTGTTAAAAACAAATACTTACATGTATGGATTTGTTGGTTATAAAGCAATTTTTCTTGTTTTCAGAGCAGCAAAATTGTATATTAAAAGTGAAAAGTCCAAAGATGATGAGAGATCATTTTCATTAGAAATAACAGCCAAGGAGGACAGGCGTACAATCCGTATTCAAAGAATTCTGATTGTACCTGCTTTGTAATATTTTCAATTCTTGTGGGAAAAGTGGGAAATAAAATCCATTATAATGATAGAGAGAACAAGTAAAAGCCATTTTTTGTTTACCTCACTCCTTCAGCCTTCAAACCCCTTTCTTCCCAACAGGTTTGGAGCCAGGGCCGCCCAGAGGGGGTGGGGGCAACTGGGGCACTTTGCCCCAGGCCCCCAACTGCCGGAGGGGCCCCAAAAAATTAAAAAAAAATTATTTATTAGATTTCCTCCGAAAGAAAATTTTGAAACTTGAACCGTACTTCAAAATTCAAAATAATCTCCTGAAAAAAGGGCCCCCCCCAAAAAAAAATAAAAAAAATTATTCGATTAATGAGATTTCTTGGGGCCCCCAGCAGAAGTTTGCCCCAGTTCCCGTAAAGTCTCTGGGCGGCCCTGTTTGGAGTGCATTTACTTATTTGTCTTACACTCCGTGGAGAAATGTCTTGTCTATTGTTTGCTTTGAATAGAGCAAACATTTGACCAAATGGTATTAGTATTCGTTCACAAGGATATGTTCACGTTTATCTCAGTTTGCAACTATTCCGTGAAAACGAACAAAGTCCGACAAAACGGTTTATAATTCTTCAAATGACTGTATGTAGTGACTGACAGATAGTAGAAACTGATATTGAAAAAAAGGATTGATTATCAAGGGTTTATTATAACTGAATTGAAGATAAATCATGTTTTTTTACCGAGAAATTTTTCGAACCAAAAGGGTAGTTTGTCAATTAAGATTCTTTCTGCGATTCTTTAGAAAAAATCGAAACATATATATTTTTATAAGTTGAATTATAGAAACCGCGAAAAATGAGGGTGTTGTGAAGGATCCACAATTTGGACATTTTGAACTCCTTCCAACGTTATAGCCATTTTGTTCTCCCAACACGATTACGGGGCATAAATCGGCCATATTGGAACTGCACCAATTTTCCAAGAAACATCGCACCCTCTGAATTCCTCAAGACGGGGGAAAGAAATTCCAGGAAATTCAACGGACTTCCAATTTTCTTGGAAATAACCGTACCACGTGGGTCAACCATGGGAATGTCAGAGCATCCTGCCCTCGAATAAAAAACTCGAAGAGGCAATAAATTTACGTGAATAACTAACCTGGGGAGGGGTTATAATGAAGAATGTAGGAGCCCCGAGTGTGGGAGAAAAACGACGTTCGGAGGGAGAGCGAGAGAGCGTTTTGAGGTAGAGAGCTGCGAAGTGAGCCTGGGAAGAAAAGGACGCCCCCGTAAAATGGCGAGATACCCGTCTTCAACCGCCAGCGCCGAATCCTGTTGCCTCCTCCTGTAGAAGTACCTCAACGATGCCATGCTCTGCTGTTTCATCAAAACTCCCCAGGTTGGTCATAAATTCCCCCTCTAAATAGTGCTCATGCCTTCTGAGAGATTACGAGACTTTTATTTCACTCGACCCGTAATGGTTATGCCGCTGGAAGCGGATGAAGTATGCCCTAATTCGGTTAAAAATATGTATAGCCAAGATCTTAAATATAATATGTAAACCCGACCTTTTCTTGTAAAATATTGTATAATAAATGTTGTTATTTTTATTCATAAACGCATAGTTCCCTTTGGAGTTCACCTCCCTAAATTTACACAACGCAAAGGGGTATCTCTGGTACCCCTCATAACATATATTGGTGCCTCGTGACGAGGATTTCCCTGGGTATGTTATAATATTTTTACTTTAGTCCAAAACCTGGGCATACTAAAAAAAAAAAAATTTTTTTTGTGTATCTTGGCAAAAGCTTTTAATGTCGTGCAAGATTCTTATGGTTCATATATATATCGGTAAAGTGTTATGCATACATTTTTTTAAAAAAATTTCTCTCTTTTCTTTCCCTTGTACCTGCCATGCCTACATGTTGTGTGAACAAATTGTATTGAAATGTTAGAGTTTATGTGTTCGCGGCTAGTATATATATAATTCTAGGATAATGATTTTTACTTTATTTTGAGTATTATATGTTTCGCATGTATATGTTAAAACAAAAATTGTTTAAAAGGGTTTGTCTTGAAGCACAATAGCAGTATCTCGGATTACCTTTCCCTACTTTATAGTATTATGGCGACCGATTCAGCCGTTAGCGGGAAAACTCCCGGCTTTACGCATTTAGTGTCCACGTTCGATGGTGCCCCTGATTCAGACTGCAATGCGTTTTTCATACAATTCGAGGCTTTAGCAACTTTGGGACAATGGTCGCCCGTAGAGAAGATCGCAATTCTTAAATCGCGGTTAAGAGGTAATGCGCTGAAATTCATAACATGTTCTCCCCAACTACGCGAAGAACAATCGTACGACATAATAAAAGATCAATTGATAAATTTTTTTTCGGAGAAACCGAATGCACAGACGTTACACACAGCGTTTAACAATCTACGTCAGCAGCAGAACGAGCTAGTTAAAACTTTAGCGTATAGGGTTGCAACTGCCACCCAAAATTATCTAGAGGTAGATTTCGCGTCAGCCGAGGGGGTTAAAATACTCGAAAAATTAAAATTATCTAAATTTCTGGACGCCCTAAATAATAACTTGAAACGTGAAGTTTTAAAACTAAACCCTTCTACGTTTGCCGACGCAGTCAAATATGCGCAAAGCGTTGAAATAGCAATGCAAACGACTCCCGAGCCCAATAATTCGAGTTCTCAAATTGATCCCAACACTGCCGCCTTGCTCGAGATGCAAAGAATACAGCAGGAACAAAATACAAAAATTATTGAGTCTCTAACGCAAGAAATAAATACTTTGCACCTAGAAAACCACCGTCCGCAAAATAAAGAACCGCGATTTAGTGAGGACTCTTATTCAACTCCACAGCCCGTAAACGATGTCCGAATTTGCCTCTATTGTGGTCAAACGAGCCACTTTCTACGTAATTGCATACACTATAGTAGGGAACACACCAGCCAAAATTACCAACCCCATAATAGAACCTTTTACTCCCCAGGACAAAGGACTGACTCTCGCCGTTACGATCGAACACAGGACGTTAGAAGGGGGGGAAAGAATCCCTATCATCAAAACCGGGACACACGAACGAGGGGTCCGCGTTATTATCCCTCCAGACAGGACAGAAGTCATTTTTTATAGAAAGGAGGGGAATTTCAAGTCAACACTATGTTATTCCCCGGGTATTTGAAAGCTTCACGGAGGAACAAGAAATAAGGACCTCGAACAACCATGTTGGCGGTAAAACGGAACGGATTTTCTCTAACGCGAATTTAGGGGGTAACCTTCAACTCCCTACAGTGTTCGTGAATTTTAATACCCAGACAGGGGCCACCTTTCTGATTGATTCAGGGACTTCGGTCAGCGTCGTGGCATACGAAACGTTCAACGAAATACGACATATAATTAAGTGTAAATTCATATCTCGATCAGTCGCAATCAAAACATTAACTGGCAACGATTTAAAGTACTCGAATTGCGTGGAAATTCCATTTAAAATCGGTAACAACCATTTTAGGCAAATGTTTTACGTCACGACCGCGCCTTTCACTCAGGAGTTCTCTGGAATCTTGGGTTTTGATTTCCTGAAGAAAAATCAGGCCATTTTGGACACTCATGATAACACACTTAGGATACGGGATATACAAATACCGCTAAATAATTCCTTAGCCTCGGTGCCGTCAAATCAAGTTCACTCCATTCGAATATCCGAAAAGGCAATCATAGAACCTAATAATTCCATTTTGGTACACAGTAACTGCTCGAATACCTACTATAATGACCAGTCATTAAGTTTTCGCCCTCGGGAGTTTAAACATGAAATTTATGTTCACCCAAATTTTATCAATTGTGGAGGCGAAGATAATAACCTAGTATTAATTTCTAATTACACAAAAAATAGGATAGTACTCAACAAAAAAACAACCGTCGGGGAATTTGACCCCAAATCGCAGTATGATAACCCATCGAATCTAAGAAATCGGGAAGTAAAACACATGAACTCTATATCCACGGTAGCCGAGATTCGGCGAAAGGAACTGCAAGTCACCGATTTTAATCTAAATCATTTGCCGCCCGAACAAAAAGAGGATTTGCAGGAAACTCTTCTGAAATACGCGGACGTATTTTCAAAGAATATGAATACACTGGGAGCATCTCAAATTATCAAACCCGAAATTCACCTGAACCACCCTTATCCTATTAATGCGCGCCCATACGAAATCCCTTACGCACTGAGGTCCGTAGCAGAAAAGGAATTAGATACCCTACTTAATGCAGGAATTATTTCTCGAACCACGTCACAGTACGCCTCACCTATATTACTTGTAAAAAAGAACCAACCAAACAAATTTCGCCTAGTATGCGACTTGAGGCTAATTAACCAAATCTCAGAGCAATACCAATACCCGCTGCCAAAGATCCAAGACATACTCACAAAAATTTCAGGATACAAATATTTATCGAAATTAGATTTTCATAGCGCATTCAACCAAATTATTTTGCCCGAGTCGGAACGCCCAAAAATGGCTTTTACGTCAGAGTTTGGAAATTTTCATTACAACAGATTAGTTTTCGGGCACAAGAATAGCGCCGCATACTTCCAGCAAGCAATTGATTTATGTTTGAATGGCTTAAATAGTGAGGATATCTACGCATATATAGACGATATAGTCCTGGCGGCCAATTCCTATTCCGAAATGAAAAGAAAACTACTTTTAGTGTTCGATCGGTTGAGAAAATACAACCTCACTTTGTCCCCAGATAAGTGCGAATTTTTTTTAACGAAAATGGAATACCTAGGATTCACCATATCAAACAAAGGCCTTAGCCCTTCGATTCAAAATACAGAAAAAATTTTGTCATTTCAAAGACCTCGCACCCTTAAAAAACTAAAGAAGTTTTTGGGACTCTGTAATTTCTATCGGTCACTCATACCGGATTATGCCGAGCTGTCAGCAACATTAAATAAATTAACTCAGAAAGGGGTAAGATTTTGTAGAGTGCAACGAAGCTTTCAAAAGCATCCAACGACGGTTCTTTGAAAAACCCTTTATTTTACAGCCGGATTTTAATCAGCCATTTTATCTAAATACAGACGCGTCCAAAACAAGCATCTCCGCCGTCCTTATGCAGAAAGGCGAAAATACACTACAGCCCATACTTTACTATAGTAAAATTCTGAACTCCGCCGAACAGAAATACGCAGCAATAAAATCGGAGTTAATGGCGATCTACTACGGCGTTAAACATTTCAAAAATTTCCTTTACGGATCAAAATTTTTTATACTCTCTGACCACAAACCTTTACAATACCATCTTAGTCTCACTAACCCAGCGAATATGATTTCAAGGTGGTTGTTGGAACTGGCCGAGTTTAACTTCGAGTTCATACATGTCCCAGGTAGTGAAAACCTGCTCGCGGATTATATCTCGAGAGATCCTCTGTTAGCGGATCCTGATGACGATGAAGAGCCAAAACACCCGCTGATCAATACGCTCACGTCTTCCCAAGCGGCCGTTACGACAGAACAAATTCTGCAAGAACAACTAAAAGATACTACATTAGGGGCAGTACGCAAAGCTTTAATAATGCGGGATCCCACGATCTCCAAGAATTTGCACAGTTATTACATTGAGCCGCACACAAATTTATTAATGTTTCGTGCCCAACACACCTATTCCTCGAGGGAATGTAGCATCCCAAATCGAATCGTCATTCCCCGCTCACTTCAGGCTGAGGCACTTAAATTGTCGCACATCACGCATCAGGGAGTCCAGAAAACTTATGACATCCTGTCAAAACATTATTTTTGGATAGGCGCATACGCTGACACTCAAAATTACGTAGCTTCCTGCGAAATATGCCGTTCATTCAAAGGAGTCCATCCTCCTGTTCCTCTAGGAAGAGTCCCGTTACCTTCAATTCCCGGTGAATTCATCTCGCTGGATATTGTCGGGCCGTTTCCGATTACAAAAAAAACAAAATAAATACATCCTCACAGTGTTAGACCACTTCAGTAAGCATATTGAACTTTTCCCCCTTAGTGATATTTCGGCGGAAACGGTCGCTCAAAAATTAATATGGTATATCACCGCTTACGGTAAACCGAAGCGAATACTTACTGACCGCGGAACTCAGTTTACATCAACACTTTTTAAAATTCTAGCTCAAAAATTAAATGTATCCGCCATGTTATCTTCAGCTTTTAATCCACAATGTAATGGGGCCTCCGAGCGCATAAACATTCAACTTAAACACGCCATGCGGTGTGCGGCGAAAAGTAACAATTCTTGGGAAGAGGCGATGATCATGCACAAATGTATTTATAATGCCACTCAGCATTCCGCAACAAAGGAGACGCCAAATTTCCTCTTTTTTGGAAGAGATCTTCCTTTATTTCTAGACACGGACAATTTAAATATCGATCCACCGCCTTTATTCGGTGATTACGCAGCAGAAAAAATTAGAGCTATGACAAAGGCATATGAAAACGCGCTGAGAAATATGAAAACTGCACAGGAAAAGCAAGAAGAAAGACAATTACTCAAAGCGAAACCCCGAACCCTAATTATCGGGCAAAAAGTCTTTGTGCGTAACCATCAATCGGCTATCGGTAAGAAAACCTTCAGGGGACCTTATAGAATTACGAATCGCCTTACGCCCCACACTTACAAATTACGGCTAATCGCGGACCCATACGCTACGGAAATAAATTGTAATATCAATCGAATATACGAATTGCCTGAGCGACGAGAGCACTTGCGTCCAAAGGACACGATAACCGGTAACATTCGCGAGGACCCGCAGGATACATTTTCCCCGTTCTCGGAAATAACCCCCCAAAATGAGGAAGAGAATTTTTTCCCCTATGACGAAGATTTCGAACCTTGCCAACAGTCGTGGGGAGCGCAGTTGACTAAGGAACAGGTCGCTAATGTTCCGCCAAAGGAGAATCAGGACAATGAGCAGACGGTCTCGCAGCCATCAAATCTTCGGGGGGCAACCCATCAGTCAAAAACGCCTTTTATTCAAACTAGATATTTTCTTCGACAGCGAACCCCAAAAACCTAAACTACAAAATTTTTTTTTTCTCCCGCCTCGCGGGTTAGAGTCACGGAAAGACCGTTTTGGGAAATGGCCATTCTCAAAAAATTGTCTGACCAGTGGCTGCGTACATGGGAAGGCTCAGTTTGACGAACTCATTCGTTTTTCACATATAATCTGATCAACTATATGGTATTAACGATGGGCTTCTGAAAACCGAGTTGTAACAAGTAAATTTTTTTTTTTTCTCCTTTCGGTTAAGTTTTATTTTGACAAAAATAAGTTTTTTTTTTCTCTCTCTTAACTCTTCGTCTTCTGTTATATTGCTATGAGATATCTATATAATTTTTTTTTAGGAAACTTAGCAGACTTCAGAATTTTCGTCGTGGGTTCATTTGTGCGCATAGTTTAAATTCAATTTGACGATGTTTCAGTGTACAAATCTGATGATAGAGCAAAATTTGGTCAATTTCGTTGGGGAATGAATAAATAAACAAAAAAAAAAAAAAAAAAAAGGAAAATTTAAAATTAAAAATATATATATATTATTAAAAGATTAGCGTGTATTGTGTTTTATTATTCTGTTTTATTATTACTATTATCATTATTAGTACTATTATTATTGAATGCATGGATAGCACATTATATGTTTCACACAAATGGCAGCGCAAGGAAAAGAGAACATTTTTACTCTTTCCGCGAGTTAAACACATAATGGCGATTCTCTGGTACCCCTCATAACAGAGGGATTTCTTTAAAAAACCGTAACATTTAGAAAAGTGTTGCTATGAGAAATAAAAATGGCGGCCCTGGGCGGTTACCCAGTTTGTCAACCCCTAAGCACGGCCTTGGCTCTCCTCTAACAAAAGTGTGATAATGGCTAAATCATTAACTGAAAAATGAAACCGCGCCATGACGTTACAAATCTTTCACAACTAATGAAACACGTTCCCGCCACTTTCTAATCCCGTCTCTGCATAAACACATGCATCCGGCGCTCGGGCTCGGCTCGTTCCCGTTACGTTCCCTTTACGTGCCTGTATAAATCAACCCTTAATAGGTTCGAGTATTTTACTTTGCACAATTATCAAAATAATTGTTCCGAAAATTTTTCTTGGTCAGACGAGTCTATTTCTATATCAATGTGTTGTGGAAGAATTTCACTTTCTGTTTGAATTGTTTCAGGCGCAGAAATATTCGTAATATCTGTATCTGTTTTGTTTGGAGAATTATTGCCTTGAGCTTGCGATTTGTTTCCATTAAAATTCAACGAGTGCATTATTTGAATCGACCGTTTTAAAAAATGTTCATATTTTAGCAACTTTCATTAAAACTTCCTTTTCGGCTTCTAATATTTCTATTCTTCGTTTTCTAAACTGAGCCCCACTCAAGTTTTTTTGACATCTCTAACTACCTGCAATACATATATAAATAATATGGTATTTATTAACAGAATTTAATTAACAGAATATATATAAACATATCTGTTAATTGTTGATAATTTTTTATTTATTACTTTTAGAAATTTTAAAAACCATTTTATTTTCTTACGTTATAAAACTAAATATTATTCTGTATGTTGCAACCTCAATTAACATAATAATTTATAAACAAACCATTTACTTTAAAAATTATGCGTCGATGAATCCAAAAGCACACTGTATATAAGTGATTTAGTAAAATAGTCATAAATTTTACAAAGTCAATTAAACGGAACAATAAATTACAATCGCCAGTGCACTCAATAAGTTTTAAAAATTATGTAACACATTCATTCCAGAATCAACTTCAAATCCTTACACTGTACAAAATAAACAAAGGGAATATGAAACTCTAAATACTACGCTCGCTTTAAAAAAATCCCGAATATTTGCCTCGATTCTGCGCCGATGTTAACTTGCGCTCGTTGGATTCCCCGGATGCATGTAACTTTTTTGCTATAAAACGCAACTTACGATACGCATAGTAAATGTCTATAGTAGTGATTTCAAACATTCTTAGCAATCATCATGCATTTTTATAGGTCTATAAATGTTAAATTTATAGTGAATATTTTCTGAAATCAAAGTTATGATTTCAGTCAAGTGCATAGTAATACTATATTTAAAAGCTTTGTTTTATTTATCTAAAAAAATATTTCATTTATTTTTTGTATATTTCATAGGAAATCTGAATTTTTTATACAAAAGTTTTGACAAATTTTTATTTCACCCTTTCTAATTTTGCACCCCCATGATTCGTGCGCCTGGAGCAGTTCGATCCAGGCGAGTAGTGTAGTTTGTAAATAAACATTTGTCAACGAGAAGGAGGAAGGCATTTTTGCGTCGGCGAAACGGGGGTGGTGATTTTCTTCCTTTTTGGGGATTTTTCCAACGAGAGGGGGAAGGAAATTTCAGTGTCGGCGAAACGGGGGGTGAACCGAAAAAAGAACTGCTCCCCCCTCCCCCACTTTCTGAGAGATTTTTTCTTCGGACTTTGGGGTTACCAAAAATTCACATCCACATTGAACGCCAGATACTCCACTGCCCTCTAGATGCTTTCTAGGGGGCAGTGGATACTCCCGCCAAGGAAACGAAGCCTTGTGAATGGTCAGATTATTCTATGACGTTGCATTCTCTCTCGCATGCTGTATTGCGCATTGTTTACTAAATACATGTAACACCACATTTTTGTTGCTCAAATATGTCTACGCTTTATCAGTTAAATCATTATTTTAATGATTTATGTCTGAAATGTACCTTTTATCAACTCTGTTAATAGGAAAAAGTGCGAACTATATCGCAATGGCGGAATCATACTGCTCTAGCGTTTTGCCTGTATTCAGGTTAGGTATTCCCCGAGTATAAATCTCCAGTAAGGAAATATTTTCGGGACATTTACAGAACATCGTACATTTCACTTTTGAAAACAGGCATTTACTGAACATCGTCTCAATCTGAAATTTTTGAAATGAATATGGCAACAAAGAACGTGTTTTACAAACAACGGCGGTAACCGAAATGTCTTAAAATATAAATTTTAGAGCATAAAATCTGACTACAATTTATTATTCGGGTTATTATGTTTATTTATTATTAGGGTTTAATATATGACTTGAAACTTGATTTTAGTGTTTCCGCTTCTCGCTCTTCATGAGGTCTAACGGGGCTGAAAGTTGAATCCAGAAAATGTAAGAGCGTGAGGCTCTTGCATTTCCTGGAATCACTCTTCAAAAATTGTTGGTTTTTTATTAATTAAAAGATTCATTGTAATTAATTTCGATTCCGGAAGTTCTTAGTTGCCTCGGCTGATTTCAACGACGCCTGTATGTAAAATTTCCCGATCGTGGCTTCTAAACTGTGGATTTCTATACAATTACAGATAGACAGTCAGACAAAAATTCATTATTATATATCAGATATAAATTTGAGTAAATACAAGGATTTTAATTTACGGACTCATTCTTTAAAAAAGCTGATCTTACGAAGCATCAATAATTATTAGAAGTCTGCATTTTTTATTTTTATTTTTCTGAAAACAATATTTAATTTTTAACAAAAATGGAGGGAAAAAGATTTAGATTTTGCACTATTTCATTGTGTATACATTTATATTTATTTTATGAATGATACTAACAAGTGAGTTAATGGTTAAAAACCAAATATCTTAATTTTTAATTTACTGAGATTTTGTGAAACTAGATAATAAAGAAATTAGTTTGATATCTTCTTATTATATGACAACAATACTAGTTGATTAAAACCATAAAAGCTTTACTATTGTTCTATGTTTCAAGACAATTAGTATTAATAAGCAGGTGTGAAGCCAATTTCTATGCTTTTTTAAAACGTGTTTCTCGTTTTATATCGGAAATGGCCTCGTTAGTGTTAATGGAGTTCTTTTTCCTCTTCACTTAAGAGTTTATCAACACATTTAGCCGTCATTTGTTTATTCAAAATAAGGAAGGTGAAAAATTTGACCACTGAAGAAAAACTTCTTTGGAAACGAGAAAGGTAAAGAAAACACCGTGAAAATATTAAAAATGATCCAAATGCATATTCTAAAGCTAAAATAAAAGAGCACGAAAGATATCAAAGAAGAAAGGAAGAAAATCATATCAAGTCTATCGGCAAGAGATCAGAGACAGACAGGAAAAAGACAGCAAACTGCAGCAGCTAACTATAGGCAGAAGCAAAACAATTCAAATCAAGTGACCATTATATAACACAAGTAGCATATGAAGGTGTTCATAATCCTCTTGCCCATTTCTTAAAGTTCTTTGTCATTACAAAATAACTCTGATATATTTCCATCAACTAGTTCCTCTGAAAGTCCACAAAGTTCATGCTGGTAAAAAATAATTTCAGGGATAGATCTTTCCTGTATTGGAAATTGATAAAGATTCAGGCTGAACTGAAAGTTGTAAAATCAAGAAGTGAAAAATATAAAAATATATATTGTCGTCTTTTAAAAGCCAAGCAAACATCGCCAAAATAGGTCATTAAAAAATTCTTAACAATAATAGAAATGTTCCAACTGAAATTAGAATGAAGTTACAGTAACCACCGCTTATAGTGATCACTGGTTATAAGAATCAACCGTTTATAAGAATAAATATCGCTAAAACAAAAACAAATGAATTATTTCCATGTTAAAATTTTCGCTTTAGAAGAATCAATCCACCGGTTTTAAGAATCAGTTTACACTCTTCGCTTTCCTTTCCTTTTTCCAAAAAGCTACTTACACCCTCAAAAGGCACGAAGTTCTTTCTTTTTTTAAAAGAAAGATTGATAAGATGGTATGGAATATAGTTGTAAAATTCATCCCTTTCTTTATTAGACATAACATAATAGTTTCCCCTTAAACGCTTTACCACAACACTGTCCTATTAGCTTGACCCGGGGGCAACTTTACCCGTCCGAGTAAATCTTCGTCTGAGACTATAAGTATTGAAAGAGGTATAAACAGCCTTCTGAAAACTTCATTACGTCAAACTACCGTAGAAAACTTTTTCTTGCTCCCTTCCTGTAGTTGAAATGTTAAAACTGTTAAGCAGGTATGTTGTAACTTGTAACAAATATTGTATTTTTTTCTTCTCTTACTATAATCATGTGTATCTACTTATAGGTCTAAAAATTAAGTTTTATTTTTAAAACTATAAAAAATAATTTTAATAAAAGATAGTTAATGTAAATTAAAGAGTATTTTATGGTAAATTATCTAATATATGTATATATAGGTGTGTGTGTTCCTGTCCAAAAACCTAAATTTCGGTTATAAGAATCAACCGCTTATAAGAATCAAAAACAGTAATAACAAACGTGATTCTTATAAGCGGAAATCACTGTACTTCAAAGTGAGTTGTTCAAAAGTGAATTGCAGAAAAGTTTCATCAACTCCAAAACAGATAAAGAAAAACAACTTTTTACAAAGGCCATATCAGGAAAACATTTTAAAAAGTATAAAATGTTAAATTCTTGTAAAGATTTCCTCCCTTTTTAAAGGTGCCAAAAAATGTGAATCGGGAATCATATTCAAATATGAAAGGAAACAAAGATCAACATTGTCAATCAGATTTCAAAAATCAGTCAGGGATTTTTTGGAAGCTGATATAAATAGCATCCAATATGCCGGGGAAAAAGACATACAGTAAAAATTTTTTATAAGAACACCGGTTATAAAAACATATCGCTTAAAAGAACGGAATTATTAGTTCTCATGTGTAATGATGGATATACAATCCGGTAATAATAACATTGTTAATAAGAACATATCGTTTTTAGCGACTTAAAATTAATTGGTTTCTGGGAAAATAAATCGCTTATAAGAATATGTTAATTGTGAGCGGACGGGAAATAGAAGCACATTGTTCTTCAACCATTTTACTTTATTAAAAAAAAAAAAAACACAATTACATGTACAGCATATCTGGCCGCTCATGTGCGCCCTCTTGCGGTGAGCAAAAAAGGTTTGTTACAGTTGTTCAAAGAGTGAAGTACATATTCAATGATGAATGCAAAACGTAAAACTTTTACGGTTGAGGAAAAAAATCATATAATTTCCAGATTAGAAAACGGTGAAAAAAAACGGAACATTAGCTAACGAATTAAATGTGAGTCATGCCACGATTTCAAATATTTTTAAGAATAGAGAAAAATTAAAAGGGGAATTTGAAAAAGATCGGAGTAAAATTAAGTAACTTCGATTAAGTAATTCGAATTAAGTAAGTTCACATGCTGACATAGAAGACGCCCTTTTGCAATGGTTTAAGATTCAAAGGAGTGCCAACATTCCCCAAAATGGACCTAATTTGCAAGCGAAAGCAGATGAATTTGAGAAACTCTTTAAAAAAACAGAATTTCTTTTGTTCAACTTCGTGGATCCAGAGATTTCGGGAGAGGCATTCCATTGTATTTGGGAGAATCAGTGGAGAATCGAAGGCCGTGCCACCAGGAGTTTCTGATAACTGGCTTAAAACCGTTTGGACTACATTAAGAGAAGGTTATGAAGACCATGAAATCTTCAACGCTGATAAAACTGGCCTATTTTATAGGATGACCCCGGATAGGACGTTGCGTTTCAAACACGAAAACTGCAGTGGTGGTAAGCTTTTAAAAGAAAGGATAAAAGTTATGGTTGCTGCAAATTTGACTGGAACAGAAAAATTGAAGCTTTTAGTGATCGGGAAATAGAAAAAAACGAGGGCATTTACAAATATAAAATCGCTGCCAGTTGATTATCATTCGAATTCTAAAGCTTGGATGACTGGAAAATTCTTTGAAAACTGGTTACGGAAGTGGGACCAAGAACTTATAAAGCAAAAAAAGAGTTATTGTGGACAATTGCCGAGCCCACCCTTCAGTTCAAGGTCTTCATGTCGTAAAATTAACTTTTCTTCCTCCCAATGCAACCTCCGTATTACAGCCTATGGACCAAGGTGTCATTAAGAGTTCATTTCAGGAAGAACTTCGACAGATCATCGACGACATTGAAAATAAGAAAGAACCGAAGATTTCAGTACTAGACGCTATAATCATGCTAGAAAAGGAGTGACAAAATGTTACGGTTTCGAATTGGGGCTTGTGGCGGCCCTGTGGTACAAGGCGCTGGTTTTCGGTGCTGAGGGTGCTCAGATCGAATCCCGGCGTCGTACCACCACAAATGTCTTCGTTTGTGTCGTCCCTTCATAGGGGGTAATGCTGTCCGCCTATATGGTGCCCCCATAATAAAAAGACAGTAAACTGCCTCGTAGTATAGGCGAATGTGTTGACAACAAGTACCTCCGCATTGTTAAAAAAAATCGAATTGCTTCCTGCCTTCTGGTTTTCTTAGGGTTGAAAATCCTCCCCTTTTTTAAACTCAAGACGCTAGAGATGAAACACTTCAAAACTGGGTTCGAGATTTGCCAATTGAACAAGATTCACTTCAGGAATATGAAGACATAGATTTGGCTCTTCCAACTCACGGGAATGTAAGGGATGGAGATATTGTTGCAGGCGTAAATGCAGAGATTTCTACAAGAGATAATGATATTGACGACAGTGCCAATTCAGACGATCTTTTGAACGAGTTTTCTTCCCCGAATTAAAAAGAAATGTTTTCAACAATCAATACTGATAATAAATTTGTAGCTTGCAATGACGATTTTGTGAAGGATCCGATAGAAAAAAGCTGTCAAAGAACTTGTCTCGATAACTGAAAATTATTATTTTACACCCAAAAAAAAAAAAAAAAACTAAACAAACAAATATTACTGACTATTTTTCAGAAAATGAATAAACATGTAAAAACAAAATATTGCTTTATGTATGTACATCCATAATAGCTACAAAATTTTATTCATTTTTCTTTTTAACGTTCTTAGAACTATATATTTGAAAAAGTTTAAAACTACATACTTATATGAAAATAAGCAGTATGTTTTTCCTTGATTGAACTTGAACCTTTTAACCATTTTTTGAACGTCATGTTTCAGGTTTCAATAGGAATTATGTGACAGTGAATTTGGTATTTCCAGCAGTTTTAAGTTATCTATCGGATATAAAAACTATCGATTATAAGAACCAGTTCTTTAAGTCCTCTGGATGTTCTTATAAACGATTTGTACTGTATTTACTTTGAATAAGCACAGACGAATAGAAAGAAAACTGAATGACACTTTGATAAACCTCCACAACAAATATGTTTCAGAAACGAATATCAAAATAGGATACTCAACTTTTTGTAAATTAAAGCCATTTCATATAATTCATCCTAATGTTAATAAAAAAGATAATGCTTATGCATCAAACATGAGGAATTTCAGCCTCATCTTTATTAAAATTCATCACCTTGGAATCATAAAACATATCTCAGCCAATTGTATAACAAAGTTTGCTACAATACCCTAATAGGAAGTTGCTTTTTTGGAATATGTTCAAAATATTTTTCTAAGTAATTGATGTTTAATTCCAACGAAGTTGAAATATTAGATGATATAAATTATTATCAGCGGAGCATAAGAGAAAAATATGCTTCCATAAAGGTATTGAAAAAGATATTTTTCAGGAAGAGAAAAAGGAAAGAAATGCTCTACCACTAGAAAACAAATTAATAATTTCACAGAATCTATTCCGAAGCTATTGAAATATGAAGGAAATCATAGACATAAATATGAAGTTTTAGCAAATTTGAAAATTAATATTTCCAAAAATGAAGTAGTTTTTAATGTAGATTACAGTGAAAATTATTCGTGTAAATTAAATGCAGAACACCAATCTTAACATTTTTGAGGTTCTCGAAAGCAAGTCATATTACATACAGGAATGATTTATTATAAAACTATTGACAAATAATATGTAAAACAAGGGTTTTGCACTTTTTCAGGCAGCTTACGTCATTACCCATGCAGTATATGGGCCCATTTAAAGGCAATTTTTAATCATATTGTTATGTTAAATTCTAAAGTTAAAAAGGTTCACTTCATTACTGGTTCACCAAGAAACCAATATCGTAATAAACTAAACTTTAACCTTTTGTTCATCAGAATGTAATGTGTCCGCAAATAAATTGTAAAGTACTTTCCAGCACTGAATGGCCTATTAAGAAAGATTGCTTGAAGACATTGAAACTTTCAGCACCATATCTGATATCATCCTGTCATTTTGCTTTTGCCAAAAGTGTTGATATTGATAAAATGTTATAAAATAAATTTTTTGCAGAAATATGAAATTTTAATACATTAGGTGTTTCTAATGTATAATGAAATATAACAAATTACTTAAAATAAAATGTAATGTGTGTGATCATTCTACATGTCATTATCCTGCCACAATAGAAAACACATTAACTTATTAAAGTCATAAATCGGGCAAACAATTTCTGCTGATAGTTTTACCATATGCCAGATATACAAACATTCCATTAGGATAAAAAAAGGTAGGGATTTAAAAACAAAATTCAAAGCTAAAATTTCCCTTTATCTGAGAATGACAAAGTGGCGCAACCAGGATTATTTTATTTTTACTTTTTTTTATGGGGGGGGGGGGGGAAGTTGAATGGATAAAAATATTTATAATGCAAATTCAGTATTCATAATGCAATTTCTATTTCTTTGGGGGCGAGGTGCAGGGTCCCTTGGCCCACCCGATGGGTACGCCACTGGAATGACCCATATATTATAATCAAACTGTGAAAAAATTGTGGTTATTGAGACCCAATTTAAAAATTGATATGCTCTAAAAATTGCTTTCCAATCATGAATATTTTATCTATCCTAATAATAGATCTATCTATCTGGAACGCTTCCGGAGCGATCGCTTCATAAATATATCAGCCTATGGCATACATTTTGTTTTATGAGTTAGGCTTAATAAGTTAAAAGTAAAGTTAAAAAAGATTTTTTGCTATCTAAACCCAAATAATTTATTAGAAACAACGTAATATAGACACACATCAACTTCATTTTGATTTTTAGACGGCTGTAATAATTATGACAATTTAAAAACAGCTCGCCTACGTTTAAAACTGTTCTCAGCATAAAATATTCTTTCATTGTAACGCATTTTCGATGTGATATTCATATTCATTAGAAAATTATCTCTTTTCCGCCACCTTTCGAGTTATCATAGTGTTTCATTTAAATTAATAAGAAGTATTCATTTTATATACTCAGAATTTGAAAATGTAAACACGAGTGAGTCATTCATTCACCGTGATTCATTCATCGTCGTTAATTTAAGAAAAATTGAATCGGAGAATCTTTTTCACACTAAAACAGTCTTTCATTGTATTATTTTTAATATACAGTGGAATCTCGATCGATCGTTTTCGGATCCATCGTTTTTCCGTATGTGTCGTTCATTTTATCCAGTCCCAACGATCATATTGCTTTGTTATGTTTCCGCATCTATCGTTTTCCCACATTTATCGTTCATTTCAATCGGTCCCTTGAAAAACGATAGATCGAGATTCCACTGTATATATATATATTTTTTATCATATAATATATATTTTAACCAGATATTACAATAATGTCAAATTTAGTATTTTCGGAAAGTTGCAAACGCATGCGTAGTGATATATTCAAAACCGTCTGCTTTCAAAGCAAATACCTAACATAACCGCAACATTTTCTTAAATTTTTAAAAGTGTTTAATTGAATAGTTCTAAATTGCCAACACACGTGACTTTCATGTACTCACATGTGGCTTTCATGTGACTTTACGTAAAGCATTCTATTACGATGATAATGTTTTTAATTTCTGTTTATTATTGTATTTTTAATATTACATTTAAGGGCCTGATCACATAGGAGTCCGGTAGCGGAGCAAAGATGGCGCTGAGACGGAAATAAACCAATCATAGGAGTTAAAACTTTCGTTGCTAATCGTTTGGAGGTTAAATATATTTCAATACTTTAACGCTCCGCTACCGGAACAGGCCCCAATAGTACTTTATAACGATTTGTGTTCGATTTCTTATTTTTAATATTACTTTTAATTAATTAATATATATATATACAGTGGTACCTCCCTTAACGGACACCTCTAATTAACGGACATTTTTACGAGTCCCAGTCCTTTTATATAGGACAATCCACGTTATTCCCTCTGGATAGCGGACAGGTATTTTTGAAAAACTTTGAATCATTTTGGCAAACATTTAAAAATTATTCTAACAAGCAAGCTAAAAATACAGAGGCTGTTCGCACATTTTTTAGACGATTTTGGTAAGCGGTAATAAAAAATATTTTGCTGCAAAAGAAATAATTGCAATTGTACTATATTTTTAAAAGTCAAAATTATACTCTGCGGCTTGAAAGTTTTGTTTTTATTAAAAATTGCGTTTTTAACAAAGCAGTGGTTCGAAGGCTACATTTATGCTCTTTCCGAAGAGAAATATGCATACTCCGTTATCCAAAAACGATGTGAGAGTCATGGTTTTGTGATATCTAAAGCATCGATAGGTAATATCGTCAACAAGAAATTAAAAAAACGTCAAATAGGAGCCTCAAGTGGGACAAAAATTCCAAACAAGTATCCAAGGAAAAAACGGATATCTTCGACTATTGCAAAGGTAAGTTGTTTAATGTTAAAAGAAAATCCCCCTAGTCAAAGGACAGTTGAAAATCATTAAGATGCTCGGTGTCCACTGTAAACAAAATGATAAACGTTGATTTAAATCTTAAGAAAGCGAAAAAACGCAATCTGCATCGTCTTCTTCCAAATCATATCGCTGAACGCAGGACATGCTACAGAATTCTATATGAGAAACACTTATCCAAAGAAAAATGGAAAACAATTGTCACAATAGATGAATCATGGGTGTATTTAAATGATTGCAACAAAAAAAGAGCCATTTATTATCATAAAAGGGGAGAAAAAAATTTAAGTACATGGTTCAAAGAATCGAAAGAAAGTTTTTCTAAGGGATTCATGATTGTTGCTGGCTTTTCTTATAATGGCAAGTTAAAAATAAAGAGAGTGGAAAAAAATGTCACGATTAACTACAAATACTATCAGGAACATATTTTATCGCCAATGTTTCTGAATGAAATACCATCGCTTTACCCACAGTGCCATCAATCTGTGAGACTCCATCGGGACAAAGCTAGCAGTCACACATCAAAATCCACTGTAAATTTCCTAAAAGTAATGGAACAAAAAACTGGTATCAAGGCCATACCCTTCACTCATATCCCTACTAAATCTCCCGATGTATCACCTATGGATTTTTGTGCTTTCGGACTTTTAAAATCTGCATTATCCAAGCGTCGTCCCAAAACCCTTACAGGACTCTGGAAAGCTGTTCAGGATGAATGGGATAGAATACCTCTTCTGACACTTCAAAAGGCATTATTATCCTGGAAATTGCGGTGTCGAAAGATAGATCAGAATAAGGGATGTCAAATAGAACATTTAAAACACAAGAATTTTATGTAATTTAGTTTTGTGAATACAATATACATCGTCTAAAAAATGTGTGAACAGCCTCTGTATATGCTTATGCGTCTTTACAAAGGCTAGATGTTTCCTTAGAAGCCTGGATGTTTCAAGAACACTGATGTACGAAAACTTGGTGTTTCGTGGAAGTGAAATAAGAAAGCGTGTATGACCGCTAAGATAATGAGCGATTGGCTGGTGGAGTTAGATAACAAAAGACAAAAATCATTCTGTTCATGCTACTTCCCATTCTGATGATTTAAAGCTCAAAAGTGTTAATTTAATTTTCTTGCCTCCTAACACCACTTCGCTGCTACAGCCACTTGATCAGGAAATGATCCACAGCTTTCAAGTACGACACAGAAAGCTGCTTCTGAGACATGTGCTTTCACGGATTATCTCCTGCAAATCCAGCGAAGAGTTGGCAAAATCGGTATTTGTTTCGGATGCAATTTCCTGGACTACGTCCGCCCTTAAAAAGGTGGAACCTGGGTGAGTTCTAAAATGTTTTAAGAAGGCGGGATTTCTGAATACAAGCGAAATGGCAACTGACAGTACTACCGAAAAAAAGCGAAAAGAACTTGCGGATCTAGTAGCCAATTTGGATTCAAATGTCAGCGTTTAAGAGTATGTCAAGATCGACGACGATTTATCCATCGAGGAAGAAAACCTGCATGTTTCCAATTTCATTCATCGGGACACCGCTAAAGCACAGGCACTTTCTGAGGATGATGGTGAGGAATCGCCAATGGAAGACTGCAAAATCAAAGATTATTCGGAACCACTGAAATACAGCGAACATCAGTTAAAACGGTTGTTTCTGAACAATGAAGATTCGGAGGGACGAGAAAAGCCAAATCTTATGAAGATTCACCTTGAAAATCAGGTTTGCTGTGTAAAAAAGAGAAATCAAACTTTGTTAAAAATTTTTTTCAATAGTAATTAAAATAATTTAGCTCCAATACATTGTATTTTGGGATTATTTAATGCAAGATAAAAGGATCAGCCACAGTCAAAAGGTAAAGTAGTAATCGTTTTGATATCTCGGCTCCCCCGCCTTCGCGTATCAGATTAAAAATTATGTAACACAAATTAACCCCAAAGTCCGAATCACCTGAAGACCAGTCGCTACGTAGCAATACCTGAATACGCAGTCGGGGGTTAATTTCCCAAGTTCGGTGACATTTTTCATTGCTGTGGGGCACGTGGATGCCGGACAAACAGTACAGATCTGTCATCCACCCAAGGCACCCCAAGCAATCTAGGTAAAGTCGTAAATAGTTATTCTTTTCTTACCTAATTAATTTTTCCTTTTTAATTAAAATTGCATCCGTAATTTTTAATCAAATGTCAAGCAGAAATGCAAAAACATTTTTTATAAAAAGGTTGTCCTCCCCAATAGCGGCAACCTCCTTATAACGGACAAAATTTATGGTCCCGTGACTGTCCGCTTTTCGGAGGTATCACTGTATATATATATATATATATATATATATATAACATTAAAAATCCCATAACTCTTTTAAATTCCATAACTTATTCTAAATTTCCTGAGGCGTTCGAGTTAATTTCGCTTTTGATTCTAAGTTCTAATAGCCCTCGACAGAGAAATATTAAATGGCGGCCTATTATTCGAAAACTTGTCCTGCGTGTCGTGGGTACCCAATTTAACTACTTTAGCGCATTAGTCACGCCTTTTACTAACTTTTAACCAATTAACCTCTACTGCGATCACATGGCGAGATAAGTCTATTTAAGGCCTGCCATCATGTAGATGTATGCTTTTTTCATTTGTATGTTGCCCCGAGATGTTGTATTTCCGTGAATCTTAAAAATAAAATGTAGTTCGAGAATTTTGTGGTGTGATATGTGTGTCCGAGGGTTGAGAAGATTGAGGGGCCAGTTCTTTATAACTACTTTCGAGATACTGAAAAACGGCACCGGCCAACGACATTGTATGCGGGAACTGATTTAAAACTTCCGTGACGCACGGCCGGGCGACATTTTTATCCATTTCGAATTCAAGTAGAGGAAGCAAGGAATTTAAATAACAAAATATCATCCACTCCGCCTTCGTTCCTCGCTCCGCGTCCGTGTTATCACACACACACACACACACATATATATATATATATATATATATATATATATATATATATATAACCCAGAAACCCACACTTCGCTACGGAGTACATTCAAATTAAATACAACGGTCAATGTATGCAATTAATGCCAAATAAATGAATATATGTATATTTATAAAAAAAATCGTAACGGATATTTTTATAGACAAAATAATGTAGAAGAAAATATTCAAATTAAATCTAATAGAACTTTCGATTGAATATAGTACAGTTAATATAGCACAGTTTGAGGAACATTTCTTTTACTGTATTTTAATATTTTTTTGGATAATGTCCAATCGTCTGCCGCATTCGGAAGAGAGAAAAAAATTTTTTTTTGTCTATTTCGTTGTTACGCACGTGCCGCAAAATTGGTTTAAAGTATCACAAAAAGAAAAGAAATCACGTGATCAACATTTAATAAATTACATTCTAAAAATTAATCTTTAAAAATTCACCAAAAATCAGAAAATGGAGGTAAAGATTCGAAAAAGATTTCCTTTTAAAGGACTTTTTATGATCTTTCTTGATATAAATTGTATAACCCTCGGATTATTATTTTAAATACAAACTTTAAAGAATGTTACAAACACAGCTTAAAAATTTAACTTAAAAAAATCTAAGAAGAATTTTTCAAAAATCTCTCTTAGTGCACCTCTGCACTATAAGAAGAATCGCCATGCAAAATGGTCAGCCCTTTGGGTCCAGCGGTTTGATCTGTGCGTTATATGTCAGCCAATCAGTCAGTTACGGAACTGTTTTATATATACAGATTATACTTTCCTCGTGAACAAAATACGTGTATAAAAATATTTTTCAACTCGAAACATCTTTAAATGAAAAATACCGAACACCTCAATGGTTTATATTTGGCGCGTGTTCATTTCTGAATTAAAATTATGAGACAACTAAGTAAAGTTTTTTGTATTCATTATTTAGCGTTACGGGAAAATTTACTTAGAGCGCAATGTAATACATTTAAAATGAATGTTGACGAAAGTCCAATTGCTAAAAAGCGTCGTAAGGCCAATAAACGGAAATGTAGATGTCTTTCAAGACAAAGTCAGGAATCGCTAAACCGAATACGTGCAGCAGACTGTTAACAGACAGAATTCAATATTTCATAATTAATACATGTAATAGAGTTAAGTAAAGTGATGCTATTACGTGGATTTCAGATTTTATTTAAATAAAAAAAAATTGCATCTTAAGTGGATCTTAATAGTGCTGATATTGCATAATTTTAAATAATTAAAAATGCGTATAATTTAAATAAAAGAAAGTAGAGAAGCTATTAAGCATACAAATAATATTGACTTTGCAGATGTAAATTGACAAAAATTTAAATTAACACGTCATTTTTGACGGGCTAACCACTAGTTATGAATAAAAAAGGTACAAGTATGATATCTCCCCCCTAAAAGATTTCTCGCCAAATCTGGCATCCTTTGTTTTGGTTGTAGTGTTGCCGGTTTTTTTACTTTGGTGAAATGCTCCGTCAAAATATTAAATAACAGTTCCTATTTAATTTTTTGACGGAGGTTGGGTTGTTAAAGAGCGCGAATTGCAAAAAATGTGGGTCAGAGAGTAGGATTAAAGTTAAAAGTTCTTATTCTGATGGTTTTACATTTGTTTGTAGGAAAGTTATTGGGGGGAAGCAATGTAATACTGAGAAATCTATTCGGCATGGTTCGTGGTTTTCTAATTATAAATTAAAGTTATTTGAGGTTTTATATATTACTTATGAGATTTTGAGGGGTACAACAATTGGGCGAATTATGGAGGAATATTCTTTTGCAAAGACTACTTTGGCTGATTAACACGACAATTTATTAATGAGACTGTTTTGGATTATATTGAATTGTCTCCGAGAAAGTAGGGGGGGGGGTAAGGTCGTCGAAGCGAAAGTATCATAAGGGACATAGGGTTGAGGGCCGTTGGGTGTTTGGAGGGGTTGGGAGGGATTCCGGGAGGGTTTTTTTAGGTCCGTATGCAGAACAAACGGTCGAAAGATGTGCCTCTCGCTCCGCAAACGGGGGGTTCTTGCGAGAGTAGGGGGTGAGCACTGATTTTAGCTATGCTGATCAAACAATTTGCGCTTCCGCAAATGATGACGTCAAGATGTGAAAGGAAACCTTATATGATCAGGCCACGCCCTTTTTCTCCTCCCAAGTGCGGGAAAAGGGGTCCCATCACAAACCCTAACGCGGGGGGGATTCGACCGTCAATTTAGCGAAACCGTCGGAGAGAACTTCCTCAAACGCCGCATTTTAATTGCTTCCTTACGTTGGGGTTTAAGAAAAATTATACAGCATTGGGAAAAATCCGCGCTTTGACTTCGACCAACGTGGCTGTTTCTTTTACATTTTGTAGATAAAATTGTCTCAAAGGACATCAAATTTTTCAGTAGAGGAGATCGAGAAAAAAGTGCAGTGAAGGCATCACTGATGAGTCATTTGATTCATCTGCATTGGTACGTAATTTCAGTTGTATTTGAAAAGAAAAAAATGTAATTTGACTTTAGCAATATCCTAATATTTTATTATTATTTTTCTACTTGTAGGCTGTTTTAGAACAGAAAAAAATGGATGGTAAGTAAACTATTAATTTTGTATTTAATTACCTGTTTATTAGAATTTCTTTTAATCATTTTCAATGCTATTTATAATATATCATATTTTTACATTGCAAGATATTTATCATAAATAAATTTAATTAAAGCAAAATTTTAAAATGTCCTAATGCTTATTTAAGGAACAATTAAGTACTAAAAATGTTCTGTTAGACTTTTCTGGCATTTGTGTACAAGAATATCATATTTCTATTTTTGTTTATAAATCTTATTATAAATTTTAAAAAATGCTGTTAGTTAATCATTAAACAAAGACTCATTAATCATTAAATTAAGATCAAAATATTTTGTTGCAGGAGGCTTTGTTACCAGATAAAGATCACTGCATTATTAATATTTGAGGGTGGGGATTGAGACCATGACATTGTACACTTAAATAGCAAATATAAATTTAATAATTGTGCTTCAAAAGATTACTGCCAATGCTCAGTCATATATCAGAATTATGTTTAGCTTTATGATTGTTAAATACAACTATGTATTTAATAATCATAAAGCTAAGAAAAATCCCAGAGAAAAAAATAGCTATTGTAACTAACAAAATGAATGTTTGTTTCATAATGCTTTTGGAAAATTTGAATTTTTTAAATAAATTTAAAGTAAAATTATTTGCTATTTATACTAATTAATTCCCCCCCCCCCCCAGAAAGTTGTTGTTATTCAAAGTGAATTACAATACCTAAGATTGTAACTACCACTAAAACAGCAGAAACAAAGTCTTGGCATATTGCTCAATCATCAAGTAAGTTATTTGGATTTTGATAAATTTAAATAAAATTTTTGAAACAAGTTTTAAAATATAAATTTCAGACTGAAATTGTTGGAGATAATTAAAAAATTTTTAATACCATACTTTATAGAAATTAAACAATTGTATGTTTTACGTAACATACATAGTTTTATGTAAATGCCTGCATAGAACTCTTCTTCATAATTATTTGCAGTTTTACTATATAATCTGTGACAATAACTTCTATGAAATAACATATGTTGATTTTTATGTATGACATAATAGCTCTGTTTCATGTGCTATCTCATTTACTATGTATTTTTTATTATTTTCTAGACAGTTCAACAGTACGTGGCAGGAGGCATCTAGCCTTAAAAAGAAAAAGAGAAGCAGCCGAGTTAAATAAATTTGAAGCTGAGGCTCTTCAAACCCAAAAAACTATGGTGCAAGAAATCGAAACAACATCCCGGCAAGGAATTCTGCTAAAAATTAATCAAAATTTAGAGACATTAATTAAAATAATGGAAGACAAAAATAAGTTGTTAGTCAGAAATAAAAAGCTTTTAGAGCTCATAAATGCTGAAGATGTTGTAGAAAAAATGTAATAAACACATAAATTCATGTTTGCACGGTCTAAATTTTTGTAATAAAAACTTCATCTTCCATCTCAAGTGGATTATCCGTATCTTGTAATATCCATTCCCTGCTTAAAGAAAGGGATATCATCCTTTGAAATCCTCCTTCGCAAAGCGAATGACTATTGACGTCTTTGCGAGAGAAAATACGGGTCTCTCCCTACTAGCCGCAAGTTTTGATCACGTGACGTTCGTATTTACGACAGCGCTGTTTATTCCATTTTCACTAGCGTCTAGAGTCTCTCCGTTTCACATTTCACATTTGACCAGTGCACAGCCATACTTGCGCATGATGTCATTCCCGCCATTCCCGAAGTGGGAAACGCTAGGAGTTGTTTCCATTTTCCATCCCTCTGCGGAAGGGAGAGGTCTTGCGAGAGCTTTGCTCTCGTAAGTGTTTGATCGACATACGGGTCTTAGTTGCTGTGCATGATAGGACTCGTGAGACTTTGTAGGGGGTTATAAAAGATTGGAATTCAGTGTATTCCGATTGCTGGAAAAATTACAACTGTCTCGAGCAGGAGGGATTTTACATTCGTTCAGCCCGATACTGGGTGTCAAACGAATACAATTGAGAGTACGTACAATCGTAAGGCAGATTTTAAATTCTACCGAGCGATGTACTTGTTTCGGAAATCATGTTTAGCGGCAAATGTAAATTGTTTTAATACATTTATCGAAATCGTTTCGGGGATTAACTGGGAGGAGTACAAAATTTAGGTATAGATACTTTTTTTTAAAATTCTATTGCCAACATGTAGTTTTTCTATTGTATTTGTGCTTTAATTTATGTTTAATCAAGAAATATATATTTAAACAAGATGTATTTTATGTTTATTCAAATGAATTATTATTAGTTGCACTATACTGACTTTTTTCGTGGGGGGAGGCCCCCCCCCCACCTAACAAATTTGTTATTATTTTTCAGCTTTTATTTTTTGTATTTATGTGTTTTTTTTTGGCTTTTCTGTGGTTGTACCAGTGGCGTAGCTAGGGGGGTGCGGTCCGCACCGGGCGGCACATATTTTGGGGCGGCATATTTTTATTTAGTATTAGTTGTAAAAAACCACTTGTTCAATTCATAAGTTTACTATTCGATTTCTACGAATTATGAATTACTATATGATTTCGTATATTTTTCCTCATCGTCAAGCCAATGTAGGGTTGAAAATATTATCTCTAAAAATTTTGCTCGGATACAGACATCAGTGGTGCCAACGTCGAGTAGAAGTTCTATATACTACTCCGTTCTCGATGTTTATTGAATGCTTAGTACCACCGTTTTGAGAGTATTATACACGATTTTTCTACTATGAAAGTTAGAAGAGTAAATATATAAATATGTTTTGTTTACATACACAAATGTGTACAATTTGTTTGTTTATCCAAAAGAAATGAAATTATTTATTTTTATTTATAAATATAAAAATATAAAATAAAACATATTTTATGGAATTTTTTTATAAATTAAGTTTATGTTTTGTCTCATAGGTGGGGAAACTGCGACCTTTGAAAGTTTCTTGTGTCTTTATAAAAGTTGCATTTATAGGTATTTCAACTTAAGCGGCCTCCTTTATTACTGCCTAATTTAAATACGGCATCCAATGGTAAAAAAGTTCCCCACCTATAGTTTGTCTCAATTACAATTATTTACTTATGTTTATTAATTTATAAAAAACACCAATTGATTGACTTAGAAAGGGCGGCAAATTGGAGACCGCCCCGGGCGGCAAAAGTTCTAGCTACGCCACTGGGTTGTACAGTATAAAAAATGCGTATTTTGGGGACTTTCCGGAATTTCCCGTTTCAAAGACATGTGTTCTGCTTGGCTACAAAAAAAAATCGCCAAAATCGCCATTGGGGGTGGGGGGTGGGTATATCATACTAGTTCCATAAAAAATATTGGAAAACAAAATTTAAGAGTCATTTAATTCAGTAATGTTACACAAAAACTGAAGTAAAATGTAAGCTTTAAAGGAATGATATTTAAAAAATCAACAAAAATAAGGTTGCATTTAAGTAATTATATCCAGAAAGAAGTTAGGAAAGTGATTATCATCGGAAAATGGTAACGGCTCATTCCCAATACACGATGCCGCAGCCTCTTTAATATTTTGGCGGTATTTTTATTTTACTGACTGCTACAGCCAGAGGAAGCTTTGTTTTACTGTACTACAGCCAGCGTTTGAGGATTTTCTGTAATGTTTTTGGACGGATGCGTAACGGAACGTAGCGGGGTGGAGCAAGGGTATCTGAGCGAAGAGAAGATCCCGTGTACGCCTATGAATTTCGTAAAGCCAGCGGTAAGTTTGTTTTCCAACTCATTTGTTCTTTCTTTGTTGCCACATTTGTTTACATTTCGCAGTTTAAGGCCAACAGTTCTGCGAAAACGGGATTTTGGCGTCAAAAATTCTAATTTTCTTTAGTGAAGTGGAATTTTTCACTCTCAACGGTTCTATTTTAACTTCATTTTTATAATTTCTTGACAATTTTTCGATGAAAGTAAAATTTGGAATGTTGAAATTTATATTCTCTCATTACTTTAAAATTAAAAAAAAATAAATAGTTTTTTCTTTGGATTTCATATTTCCTGCTGTTGAAGTTTATATTCTCTAAATATTTTATAGTAAATTTCATGTTTCCTGCTGCGATGGAACCGCCATCTTGGGGACGCTATGGGAGACGCCAGCAAAATGGCGGAATTAACGAATGGTAACTAACTTACGAAAAATAAGCAAATAAATATTAACAGCTGCGCTAACATGTCTTGAATTTGATTAAAATGAACTTTAAGTTGACATTTCAAGTACAGATCTGCAAACACATATAAACTTTATGAAAAGAAATTAACTAAAGTGAAGCGGCTGAAAAAGTTTCATTTGAATCATTTAATAGTCAAACAATAGGCTAAAGTGCTCACCCTTTTAAATATTTTGGGGAAATGTTTGCTTGAGTTAAATATTTATAAGAAAATTATCTAAATTCCATCTATTTTATATAAATTTCCAACATAAACAACGAAAAACTGACAATGTTGGTAAAAATCGATTCCGACCGCATCAATGTGACCTTTAAAATAAACCTTTAAATTATTATAATCTGCGCAAAATTCTCGCACTTGCCTTTGAGATATTGTATCCGAGAATCCAAACTTTTTTGCACATTTTCTAGATGCAGTAATCATCCACTTCCGCAATAGTAATCCCACAGCAGGTATCAGAGTTATTCCGTAAACCAGCATCTTTAACTAGTATTAACTAATACATCATCCAACCCCAGTCACATGACCTCGCCGTGACAACGGATGGACTGTTCCACTTTTATTCACTCAGGGTAGTGATGGGCAAAACGGATCAGTAGAGAGATCCGGATCTTTGGGAACCGTTCACTTTACTGAACGGATCTGAACGATCGGTTCATCGTTCACTGGAAAGAATCAAGTATATATATATATATATATATATATATATATATATATATATATATATATATATATTTATATATATATATAATATATATTATATATATAATATATATTAATATATATATATATATATATATATATATATATATATATATATATATATATATATATATATATATATATATATATACAGTGATTTCCGCTTATAAGAATCACGTTTCTTATTGCTGTTTTTGATTCTTATAAGCGGTTGATTCTTATAGCCGAAATTTAGGTTTTTGGACAGGCACACACACAAACACCTATATATACATATATTAGATAATTTACCGTAAAATACTCTTTAATTTACATTAATTATCTTTTATTAAAATTATTTTTTATAGTTTTAAAAGTGCAACTTAATTTTTAGACCTATAAGTAGATACACATGATTATAGTAAGAGAAGAAAAAAATACAATATTTGTTACAAGTTACAACATACCTGCTTAACAGTTTTAACATTTCAACTACAGGAAGGGAGCAAGAAAAAGTTTGCTATGGTAGTTTAACGTAATGAAGTTTTCAGGAGGCTGTTTATACCTTCTTCAATACTTATAGTCTCAGACGAAGATTCACCTTCTAGCTTACGTTTCTCGGTTTGATAACGTGCCGAATCTACTAATGTCACGTTTGCCTGAATGATAGTGGACACTTCGCCGAAGATTTATGTGCTTTAGGGTCCAGGAAGCCGCAACCAGGATGTGGAAGGTGGGAAAAAAGTGTCCCTATTTTTGTTTGTCAGTGGAGAAAAGAGAAATCGGACTCGGACGGGTAAAGATGCCCCCGGGTCAAGCTAATAGGACGATGTTGGGGTAAAGCGTTTAAGGGGAAACTATTATGTTATGTCTAAGAAAGAAAGATGTAAATTTTACGACTATATTCCATCCTATCTTATCACTCTTTCTTTTTTTTAAAAAAAGAAAGAACGTCGTGCCTTTTGAGGGTTTAAGTGGCTTTTTTGGAAAAATGAAAGGAAAGCGAAGAGTGTAAACTGATTCTTAAAACCGGTGGATTGATTCTTTAAAGCGAAAATTTTAACATGGAAATAATTCATTTGTTTTTGTTTTCGCGATATTGATAAACGGTTGATTCTTATAACCAGTGATCACTATAAGCGGTGGTTACTGTATATATATATATATATATATATATATTATAAGGCTTTGAAATTGACCACACATTAGAGTATAGGCTTAAAAGCCAAAACTTAGATGAACTTAAATCAATTAGTATTGTACATTAAACAAATTACTTTCAAGTAAGGCACTGAATGCTGCTCTTTTAATGAAAGAAAAATAATAAATAAGAATAAGATGAAAGAGAAAACCAGTAGTAGTATAAAAATGAGAGTTCCGCGCCAAGGATTAGAAGGATTAAGAGGAGGAGCTTAAAGTAGGCGGAGCTAACTGAGTGACGTGGACCAATCAGAGCGCAGTTGGCCACCTGGCGGTCGATTTGGACCAATCAGGAGAGGGCAGCGCTGCTATCGCCCCCTAGCGGGAAAGAGTGGAACCTTGTAGTTCAGCAGAATCTTGGAGTGAGTAGGTGCTCTGCGGAGCGCCACCTATCGGTTAAATAGGGAACTAAATTTTTTACAAAGAGCAGCTTTAAGCTGATGCTGCCATCTGCTGGTTAAATAGGGAACTACATTTTTGGGACTTAGAAATTTTTTAAGAATATTTTCAACGGGAATCGAACTCACGACATTATAAAAATGTAGTGTTAGTTCAAAGGTTTTTTTTTTACAATGACTAATACCATTGAGCTATTACCACATTGTAGTGAGTTGTTTTTATAAGGTATATAAAGAGGGAATATTTTAAAGAAATTATCATTTATAAGCATGGTGCCTCCAGGAGAAGTTACGTGTGCCGTTCTATTATATACGTGTTTAGGTGCAATTACACTGCTGGCCACCCAAATTGCAACACCAAGAAAGACAAGAGATATCACAACAAAATTTATTTTGTAGATAACATGTTGACCAAGTATCAAATGATTAAATTTATAGACTTCTGTGAAGTGTGGTTCCAAAATCAGTAGCCAAAATCAGTAGCCAGAGTAGCCGCCATTGTTGGAGATCACCGCTGCCACACGCCTCGGCATTAATTCAAAGAGAATTTGGATGAGTTCTTGGGGTACAGCAGACCAAGCAGCTTCCACACGTTGCCAAAGTTGATCTGCTGTGGCAGCTGGGGATGGAATCTGGGTCAATCGTAGAGGAACCATGGACCACATGTTTTCTATCGGCGAAAGATCCGGAGAGCGAGGCGGCCAGGGAAGTAATTCAATCTGTCGATTGACGCAGAACCGTTGGATAATGCGTGCCACGTGTGGTCAAGCATTATCCTGTTGAAATATGGCTGTGGGCAAGCCCTGAAGGTAAGGAAGGACAACTGGCTCCAACACCTCGGAGATGTAGCACTGGCTGTTTAAAGTACCGGCAATGCGTACTAGAGGTGTGCGAGAGTGATATCCAATACCGCCCCATACCATAATACCCGGTGCAGGACCAGTGTGGCGGCGCATAACGCAGCTGTTCAGCATCCTCTTTTCACGGTGTCTCCAGACTCGAATGCGACCATCGTGGTATTGCAGACAGAAGTGTGACTCGTCAGTAAAGACAATTTCATTCCATTCTTCCGTCCACATCCTTCTGTCATCGCACCATTGGCGGCGACGTCTGTGGTTCTGCGTCAAGGGTAGACAAAGCAATGGACGTTTTGCGGACAGACCACTCTGCTGTAAACGGCGTCGAATGGTACGCGCAGACACTGGATGATGCGTTACAGACTGCATGTGCTGTGCTATGGTTCGTGATGTGACTGAGCGATCCGTCACTGCCATGCGCACAATTTGCCTGTCATCACGTGAAGTGATGCGCTGTGGTGGATGCGATCGAACACGCCGGTCCGTCGTACCCTCCTGTATCCAACGATCACATATCCGCATTACAGTTGTTTGGTTTCGTCCAACACGACTACCGATTTCCCTGAAAGATAATCCACAATCTCGGTAGGCCACTATCCTTCCTCTGTCGAACTCGGATACTTGATCAAAAGATGATCGCTGTTTTCGACGAGGCATAATTGATCGTGTTTTTGAAAAAACCACAAGAAAAACACAATTGCTGAACTTGAAATCGTCGAAATCTCCAAGCCTTAAATAGCGCTTTGAAGTGGCGCCATAGGCGCGCGTGATGTGCGTCTGCGCTGAAATTCTAATCATTTGCATATCTCACCTCCGCTAATTCATGTTGTAAATTTCATGTTATTTGCACGTTTCCTGCAGGGTGTTGCATTTACAGTGGCCAGCAGTGTATTTACTTAATTAGCATTTTTACGGAAACTGATAAAGTAGTTATAGATTTTATCCTACGTTTAAACAACACGGGAAATATTCGATTACATCTGAACGATACTGCAAATATATCATTTTCGATGTAATATAGTTTTAGAAAACTATATTACATCGTATGGTTTACACTATATGGTGAGTCGAATTCCAAGATTTCCAAATGTGTATTTAACATAGGCGATGTAGTTCGCGTTTCCAAGAAAAAGTTAACTTTTGAAAAAGGATATGAATCTAACTGGACGGAAGAACTATTTTTGGTAACAGAGTGTGTTAAGAGAAAACCGTCTGTGTATAGGATTTCTGATTTATTGGGGGAACCTATATTAGGAACCTTTTATATGCAAGAGTTGCAAAAAGTGAGATTAAAAGAGGAATATAAAATTGAAAAAATTTTAAAGAAACGCGTGCGAAAAAAGCAAGTAGAATACTTTATAAAGTATACAGGGTATCCTAACAAGTTTAATGAGTGGATTCGCGCTTCTAATTTACTATCCCTATAAAGAGTGCTAACAAATGTATTATAGTTCATTCGCGAAGATGAGTTTCTACGTTACGTTACCAAGCGATAGCTCTTTGAATTATTTTACGGAAAATAAAATTTCGCATTATATTACACGTCTACCCACGCCTATAGATTTAAAAGGAGATTGGGAAGTAGGTTTAGCTGAATTTGTATACCCTCACACTTGGTATAATGTGAATGAAACGAATAATTTTATCGAATATGAAGTACCAGGGGCAGAGGGGTATTATAAGAGAAAAATTCGCCATGGTTTTTATCCTAATATTCAAAGTATAGTAAACGCTATAACAGTTAAAGAATTTAAGAATAAATTTTCCTTTCATTTTAAAGAAGTGAATAAACGTGTAAAAATGAGAGTAACGGGTCAAGGTAGTATAAGATTATTCAAAGGCATGAGTGCTTTACTTGGTTTTGACGAAATGGACTTCGGAAACGCTGACAGTGATAGTCACTTTGATTTGGAAAGCGCATACGTACCTGACCCTAACGCAGAATATAGAGTTTTAATGTTGTATACTGATATTATTGAGCCACAAATAGTGGGAGATGTTTATGCGCCCCTCCTACGCATTATAAATGTAACAGGAAATGATGGCGATATGGTAAGCGTTCAATATGACAAGCCGCATTATCTACCAGTTAGCAGAAAATTGATTGATACGATTGAAATTAATATAAGGTCATACATGGGTTCATTTATACCATTTGAACGCGGGCGCTCGTACGTGAAACTACACTTTCGTCAAAAGTGCTTATCATAATGTATGTTCCCTATCGATGCTGCCAAAAATCTTTCGAGGATTATTATGTGCACCAAACGGGTCAAGGATTGAATTACTATCAAGGAAGTTTACATCAAAGTGGATATGGCTTAGGAGGCCTCTTCCGATCATTTTTCCGCGCTGCAGTGCCACTTTTAAAATCGGGGGCCAAAGCAGTCGGTAAACAAATGTGGCATAGTGGTGTAAACATGATTAATGATATATCACAAGGGGATAATGTCAAATTGGCGGCAAAACGACGTTTGAAAGAAGCTGGAAAAGTATTAACGGATAAAGCCGCTTCTAAAGTCAAGGCTATGATCGGTACCGGAAAATTAAATAAAAAGCGAAAACGTGCGAAGAAACTCGTCATTACTCGTAGAGCTAAGAAGAAGAAAACACACGACATTTTTTCATAGTGATGGGTTCTCTAATTTATCAAAACTCTCCTGCCTGTGTAAAATCTGAATTAGATTTGTTCAGCATTCCGCCCACACAAACAGCTATAGAAAAAGGACAGTTTGTGGAATATCACCCCCTTTCAAATATACAGGATGGGGGTCCTATAGAATTTAATATATCTGGGAGTGGCGAAGAATATATAGATCTAGCCGCTTCCTATTTGCATGTGAAAGCAAAAGTGCTGAAATCAGATGGATCAATTTTATCTGAAAAAGAACCAGTGGCCGCTGTCAATTTATTTTTACACTCTCTGTTTTCGCAAGTGGATGTGAGTCTAAATGAAAGAAACATTTCCTCGGCCACCAACACCTATCCTTACAGAGCCTATATCGAAACGTTGTTAAATTATGGAGAAGATGCCAAGAAAAGTTTACTTACCTGTGAAGCCTTTTTTAAAGATGAAGACCCTAGTCAACTGGATCCTTTAGCTGAAAATGTTCACGCAGGGTTAAAATCCCGTCATGAACTGATTGAAAAAAGTCAAACTGTGGATATGATTGGACAATTACATTGTGATATTTTTCAGCAGAATCGTCTGTTATTAAATTTAGTAGACCTGAAAATTAAAATGATTCGAAGTAAACCTTCCTTTTGTTTGACTGCTACTAATGCAAATCCTAGTTATAAAGTAATCTTGAAACATGCCTCCATATTTATTCGCAAAGTGAAAGTAAGCCCAGCTGTTTCTATAGGACATGCTAAGGCGTTGGAAAAGACTTCAGCAAAATATCCCATTGATCGTATACTATGTAAAACCTATTCTATATCTAAGGGAAGTTGGTCTTTTATGCAAGATAATGTATTTCTAGGCCATATGCCAAAACGTGTTATTATTGCATGTGTTGGAAACGCTGCGATGAATGGTCAATATAATCAAAATCCTTTCTTATTTGCACATCATAAAATCAACTTTTTATCAATTTATGTAGACGGTCAGCCAGTACCTTCCAAACCATTAGAATTAAATTTTGATTCTAATAATTATGTGCGTGCTTATTATAGTTTATTTGATGGATTTAATCGTGATAAGGGTATTTATTTAAATAGAGAAGAATATGCTAAAGGTCATGTGATGTATAAATTTGATTTAACACCCGACTTGTGCGACGGGTCACATTTTAACTTACAACATCAAGGAAATTTACGAGTGGAAATGAAATTTTCTGAAGCCCTTAGTGATACCCTGTCCGTCATAGTGTATGCAGAATTTCAAAACGTTATTGAAATTACAAAGTCACGTCATGTATTATGCGATTTTGCTAATTAAAAAAGAGAAATGAATAGTCATCAACTAGAGCGTGTGCTTTCTTCTAATGTGCATACTAAAAAGTCATTTCTAGGAGTCTTTGCAAGCAATCAATTACCTACCAAGATTCGAAAATATCCAGCTTGTTTTACAGCAAACATTGATAGATCATCAGAGCCCGGAAGTCACTGGGTATGATTTTACCTTCATTCCCGTCAACACATGGAATTTTTTGATTCTTATGGACATCACCCCTCTTATTTTCATGAACCAATATCCAATTTTGCGAGAAGATACTCTTTTGTAAACTATAATGCCATGCCCCTGCAAAGCAACGTGACGGCTGTGTGTGGCCAATATTGTATTTTCTACCTGTATTGTAAATGTCGAGGTCGTTCGCTAAACAATATTCTGTCATCTTTTATATCAAATAATATGTATAATGACATGAAAGTGTATAATTTTGTAACCAGTCGTTTTCGGGTGCTAGCACCTTTTTATCAATAAATATATTTTCAAATGATATGTTGTGTCATTCACTATGGAATTTCCAAAGTTACAACACCCTTTTACAATGGTAATAGCTGGGCCACAGGGTGAGGGAAATCTTATTTTGTGCGTGATTTATTAAAGTATAAGCGGGAAATGTTTTCGTCGATTCCCGATAAAATTGTTTGGTGTTATGGAATCTATCAACCTTTATATGACGAAATAACAGATGTCACATTTGTGGATGGATTACCTTCAAAATATATTGACTATTTAGGTTCTAACACACTTTTTATCATAGACGATTTAATGAGTGAATGTGGAAGTGATAAACGTCTAACTAACTTGTTTACCAAAGGTAGTCATCATTTAAATTTAAGTATCATTTTTATCACACAAAATTTTTTCCACAAGGGCAAAGAAATGCGAGAAGTGACATTAAATGCTCATTATTTAATTTTATGTAAAAATAGACGAGACCTTAGTCAAGTCACACATTTAGGAAAGCAACTATTTCCCCGACATGTTAAATATTTTCAAGAAGTTTTTGATGATGCTACGAAAAAACCATATTCTTATTTATTGATAGATTTGCGTAGCGATACCCCTGAAGAAATGCGCTTACGCACGCAAATTTTACCCAATCAAACACAGTATATATATCAAATGAAGCATGTATAAATGTACCATTTTACACGATGACTTTAACGAAAGAACAAGTCAAGCAGTTAAAGTTGTTGCATATGTGTCCAGAAAAATTACAAAAAAAATTATTACAGAATATTAATATCAAATGTATAAAAGCTTTATGCGAGTGCAGTTTGAACATTCTTGCAGGAAACATCCCCTTGAATAAACATCAAAAAAAGTGTCTTTCCAAGCACAAACATACTCTCAGGAAATTGAAGAATCGTAAAGTTTCTTTACTCAAGAAACGTAAGCTTATTGTACAAAAAGGTGGATTTCTAAATATTTTAATTCCTGCAGCGTTAAGTTTAATCACAGGACTTGTCAATGGAGCACGCTAAAAAATATGCTTTAATCCCTGAAGAAATTGTAACAAAACATACTATTTCTAATCAACAATTGAATGAATTTGATAAAGCTATACTGCAAATTTTAAACAGTCGACTGCCTGATCATGAGAAATTATCTCGTTATTATGAACTTTTACAGAAAAGAATGAAACTGGAACAATTTAACTCACCTTTTGCTACACCTAAAGAAAAATTATCTGAAAAGTATGAAGATTTTAGCAACCCTGAAGAGGAAGAAATCATTGAAAAAAATGCAATAAAGCAAGAATCTACAGAAGTGCCTTTATATGATACTTTTATTTTAAACAGTGTCCCACAAAATATGAAAAAACGTGCTTCCAATCTAATGTCTATTTTAAAACAATATCCCAGCATAATATCATGGGATGAGAAAGGTCAAGTGATATATCAAGGAAAACATTATGAAAGTTCTAATATTATTGATTTGTTTAATTCAATTTTAACTAATAAGAAGAAGAGTGTGAATACTCAAGCTGAAATTTTATCAGTGTTAAAGCAACTGAATATCCCACAACAATCTAATATATAAAAATGAATGTTTGTATCTCTGTAATTGTATAGAAATCCACAGTTTAGGAGCAACGATCGTGAAATTTTAAATACAGGCGTCTTTAAAAACAGCCGAGGGTCTGAAGAACTTCAAAAATTGAAATTAATTACCGTTGATTTTTAATTAATAAAAAACCACAATTTTGAAACTAAATGTAAGCTGTTACACTTTGTGGCATCATCCCTCTGAATATGGCGTCCACGTTAGGGTTAGCTGACCGCGAGCGAAAAGATAAAAATAAATAAAATCAAAAAGTTTCAAGTTATATATTAAACCAGAATAATAAATGAAAATAATAATCTTTCAAGTCAGATTTTATACTTTAAGACATTTCGATTAACGATCGTCGTTTATTTTCGCCGTGTTATTTTGTAAACAAACGTTCTCTGTTGCCATTTTCATTTCAGACATTTCTTATTGAAACGATGTAATGCGTAGTAAATGCGTTAAATATTTCTTATCTAAAATTTATATTTTAAAACATTTAAGTGAAATTAACATCGTCTTCAGATTATAAACAGACGTTATTTGTTGCTATTTTCATTTTAGAAATTTCTTATTAAAATGATGGAATTCTCCGATATATTTCCATAGTGGAGATTTAGACACATTACAGAATTTAAAAAAAAAACCTTTTGTGTAATTTATATATTTGTGTGTGTTTAATTATTTCAAGTGACTCTAAAGTGGGCGTGGCATTTTTTCCACTAGCGTGACAAATCAGAATAATATTGAATTATTTAATTTTTTTTTTTGCTCATCAGACGACAGTAGCAGCGAGTGGCAGTAGTTACACAAGTTTGAATTTGAAACATTGTTTTGTTGTTTCCTAAAAGAAGCAATAATCCGTTACTGTATTTTATATTGTTCTTAATTTTATAATTCACGATGTACTTTTAAAAGCATAAAAATTAGTATATCTTAACTAAAAAGAATCAGTCTAAACTTAAGCACAGTTTTGCGATTTATTTACGGTTAACTATGTTTGTGTTTAGCTATTCCATTTGTTTGTTTTAAAAAATGATTTTTTAAAGGTTTTTTTTTGGTGCTTTATGGTAAAATAGCACTTAAAAATTAAAAAAAAGAAACAAAAACTTAACTGTAAATAGCATACTTTTTCTATAAATTGGTCAATTTGAAGTAATTTTTATTGAAATTTAGCTAAAATGCCTATAACTGCATAAAAATCTTAATGCTACTATTTTAATTTCCCAAGCACAATTCTAAAAATGTTATAAAATACGCAGCCCTACTTTCCGATTTAGTACAAGAATTTAAAATTGATTTCAGGACTTCGGGGAAAATAAACAATTTTTGTTTTTGCATGTTTTCTATTCTATTTACAGTCGATATAGATATAATGCTAGCAAATTGTCAAATGGAATGCGTAGAGTTGCAATCTGACATTTAACTTAAAGAGAAATTCAATCGAGTCTCTTTGTTGTATTCATAAATCATACCTGCCCAGATATAAATATCCTTCACTGCATAGTCAAGCGTTATTCTGGTCATCAACGTTTGGAAGCACATACATCTGAGAACAACTATTTTCAAGAGTTTCAACTATTTTGAAGCACACTAAGAGTCAAATTCGAACCAAAATTTATTCGTTGTTTTTTAGTATTGATGTGTATGACATTTCCCATCCCTTTTTTATACTATGTTTAATTTTTCATGCAGAGTTCACAAGGCAAAAGACAATTTGACAATTTTACTTTTCAGCTTTTAGTGATGAAAGGCTGAATCTATCTAAATTCTGAGATGTGTATAACATTTCACGTGTTTTTTTCCTATGCTATTTATACTGTGTTTAGTTTTTAAGTTGACTTTGGTTAACAAACATTCATATTGAACCCCGAATCAAGAAACGAGAAACATAGTTTATGAAGGTACTTCAGATGATATTTGGATCAGTTTAATTGAACAGAGATTTATATGGAGTTTAATAAGGACAGAATGTTTCTATTATTGCTACAGAATCTTGCATTTATAGTGCGTGTAGCCCAAACTGCAGATTTCTGTTAATTTTTTCATCAGTCAGTGCCTTTAACAAATACTTTAATACTTTATTTATATATTTTTTTGGCTACAGAATCCTGCATTTATGGAGGTATTTATATGGACAATTAGACATTTTTACTTTTAAGCTTTTAGTGATTTATTATAAATGTATATATTTCATGATATTTATACTGTTATTAAATCTATGTTATTTATACTGTGTTTAGTTTTTAAATTACTTTTTGTTAACAAACATTAGACAATTTGACATTTTTTATTTAAACTTGAAAAATGAAAGGCTGAATCTATTAAAATTCTGAGATGTGTATAACATTTCACATGTTTTTTTTTAAATGTTATTTATGCTGTGTTTACTTTTTTAATCAATTTTGTTTAACAAACATTCGACAAAATGACATTTTTACTTTTCAGCTTTACTTTTTAAAACTCTTAACTTTCCAAGAGACAATTTGACATTTTTTCCTTTTCAGCTTTTAATGGTTTATTATAAATGTATATATTAAAATTATGTATTAAAAACAGCCGAGGGTCTGAAGAACTTCAAAAATCGAAATTAATTACCGTTGATTTTTAATTAATAAAAAACCAAAAATTTTGAAACTAAATGTAAGATGTTACACTTTGTGGAATCACCACTCTGAATATGGCGTCCACGTTAGGCTTAGCTGGCAAACAGCGAGCGAAAAGATAAAAATAAATAAAATCAAAAAGTTTCAAGTTATATATTAAACCAGAATAATAAATGAAAATAATAATCTTTCAAGTCAGATTTTATACTCTAAAATAAATCGGATCCAACGGCATATTGACACTATCACACGCGATGGAAAATTCGAATCAACCACGCTAAGTGTCACAAGATCATTTTTAATCGCTACTGCAACCCCCCTCGCTTATGTCTTTGTGTCTATTGAAGAGTTAAAGACTAAGCTTCTATCCTGCTAATTTATTTCTAACTTAAAACTCCTCTTACTCCATAAATACATGTATATTCACCAACCCATGGCAACTTTCCAGTAATTTTAGTACAAATATTCTCCTATTTACACAATACACTAGCATGTTATTGTGGCGCATTCGGTAAGAGCGTTAATTTACTATACAACATGACGCGGGTTCGAATACGGATCGTACAGATTTTGCTAAACCTGTATTTTCAGCTTTTTTATGGAGGCTTTTTTGTTTCAGCTTTTATTTTATTATTTTTTAAAATATTATTATTATTATTTTTATTTATTATTTTTTTAAATTATTTTTATTTTATTTTATTATTTTTAAAAATTATTATTTTTATTTTATTTTATTTTTCATATTATTAATGTGTATAACATTTTTTTTCTATGTTATTTATACTGTGTTTATTTTTTTAATGGATTTTGGTAGGTTTATTATAAATTTATGTATTTTATGTTTTACTTTTCAGGAATTTTTGCTCCAATGATAAAGGCTAAATTTTTTCTATGTTATTTATACTGTATTTAGTTTTTAAATTGATTTTGGTTAACAAACATTCGACAATTTGACATTTTTACTTTTCAGCTTTACTTTCCTAAAGACAATTTAACATTTTTCCTTTTCAGCTTTTAGTGGTTTATTATAAATGTATATATTTTATGCTTTACTTTTCGGGTTTTTTTTGCTCCAATGATGAAACGCTAAATCTAGCTGAATTCTGAAGAAATTATTGTAAATTTATGGTTTTTTATGTTGGGCTTTCTTTTTATTCATGTGTATAACATTTCACATGCTTTTTATTCTATGATATTTATACTGTGTTTAGTTTTTAAATTGATTTTGGTTAACAAACATTCTTAAAATCCCGGGCAACGCCGGATAAATTATCACCTGTGTAGGTTGATAATTTATAAATTTTAAAACTGATACCACATGTATATTTACAGATCCACAAGAACTTTCCAATATTTTTAATTAATAAATAACCAACAACTCTCGATTCACAAGCGTACAGTAGATGGCGCCACTATTTTAATTTTTTTTGTGTCTATTTCGTTGTTATGTGACGATAAATTTATTTAAAGTACCAGATAAAGAAATCACATGATCAGCGTTTAATAAATTAAATTGTAAAAATTAATCTTTAAAAATTCACCAAAAATTAGAAAATGGAGGTAAAGATGCGAAAAGAATTTCATTTTAAAGGAATTTTTATGATCTTTTTCGTGATATAAATTTTACAACCCTCAAATTATTATTTTAAATGCAAACTTGAAAAAAGTTACAAAAACAGATTAAAAATTTAATTTAAAAAAATCTAAGAAGAATTTTTAAAAAATCTTTCTTAGTGCATCCCTACATTATAAGAAGAATCGCCATGCAAAATTTCAGTCCTTTAGGCTATGTACACATGAGAGCGTTGCAACGCGCGCTCTGGGGCAGTTGACTACTGTTTTTTGACAGGCATATTTCTATTTTTTTACAAAGTGCAGAATAAATAAGATATATATGAAATACATGAATTTTTCAAAATGAACTTATGCGAAATTTTCAAATGTTATTATTTTAAAATTTTTTTAAACATTTGAATTAAAATAAGGGAGTTTGATGTTACATGAAAGATACGCAACTTCGTGCCCAATATGCTAATGTATATTTTTTATTTTATGATTTATGTATTTTATTATTTTTCTGATATAGAACCACAATAATACATTCCCTGAGTACATTATAAATTTACATTTCTTTAAATTTTCTCTCCCCTTTCTATCTACAGATGATATTTTTTGAATGTTTTTCGTGATATAAATTTTACAACCCTCAAATTATTATTTTAAATGCAAACTTGAAAAAAGTTACAAAAACAGATTAAAAATTTAATTTAAAAAAATCTAAGAAGAATTTTTCAAAATCTTTCTTAGTGCACCCCTACATTATAAGAAGAATCGCCATGCAAAATTTCAGTCCTTTAGGTTCAACGGTTTGGTCTGTACTTTGTATGTCAGTCAGTCAATCAGTCAGTTAGTCAGTTACGGAACTGTTTTATATATATATAGATTTTTATTACTATCTCTATATCGTAACGTTAACTTCATGCGCACACATTATTTTTAACTGGCATTCAATTGGCTGTTAAAACTTTATATTTACATCCTATTTAAAAGAAGTAGGGTGTAAATTGTAGGGTGGAAAGTTGGTAAAATTAAAATTTTGTGCAATGTATTTTAATTTCTCGATTAAAAGTAGTTTTTTTCTAAAAATCAATTTATTTCGCTTGAAAAGCTAAATATTTTATGCACGCGGTTTATATTATTATTACTATCTTTATATCGTAACGTTAACTTCATGCGCGAGCATTATTTTCTTATGCTTTTTTTATTATTATCATCTTTATAATAGCTTTATTTTCATATGGTTTTAAGCAACTATCGTTTTTATTCATATTATGTTGGTTTTTTATTAATTAAAAATTAAGGGTAATTAATTTCGATTCCGGAAGTTCTTATCTTTATTTTCATATGCTTTTTCATTTACGAATTATTCAAATGTTGGTTAAAAAACTTCTGCGCAATTTATATATTTGTGTGTGTTTAATTATTGAAATTAATAAATTTATATTTCTGGAGAGGATGTTTCAGATTTTAGTGGTACTATGATAAAAGGCTGAATATACCAAAATTCTGAGGAGTTTATTATAGAGAGAAAAGGAATTTAATATGTAGAGGATGTTTATAGGAGTTAAATGTGGAGAGGAGTTGAATGGTTTGCAGCCCTCAATCAAACACTTCATTTTTTTAAGAGGCAACGCTGCAGTCATATCATTGTTCTATTGGAAATTTCTGCTGAACCTGTAATTGCAGCTTTTTTTTTACCCCAATGATGAAAGGCTAATTCTAACTGAATTCTGAGGAGTTTATTATAAATTTATATATTTATAGATTTCACAAGGTTTTTTTTCTATGTTATTTATACTGTGCTTAGTTTTAAATTAATTTTGGTTAACAAACATTAGAGAATTTGACATTTTTACTTTTCAGATTTTAGTATTAAAATGATGAAAGGCTGAAATTCTGAGACGTGTATAAAATTTCACATATATTTTTTATGTTATTTATACTGTGTTAATTTTTAAATTGATTTTGGTTAACAACAAACATTCTTAAAATCCCGGGCATCGTCGGGTACTTCAGCTAGTATATTATAAACAGTTATTTATCTAAAAAACCTAAAGAAAGTGTACCTGTTAAGAAAAAATCTAATGTGAAAATACTTCATGTTAAGAAAAAATCTCCTGTAAAACAGTGGTTATCTCTTCAATAAAATCTATTTAAAACCCTATATCAATGTTTTCATTTTATATTTTCATGCATAAAATATTTTTTAAAATTATTTTTTCTAAAAAATGCTTTTTAAATGGAAAACATATACACATAAATAAATATAAAATATTATCTTTAAAGAAAGATTTATTGAATATATAAAAAAGTACTTACATAAAACATTGACGATCTATATATGGAATACACCCTCCTCAAAATATTTCAAAAATGAATGAATGTTAAAATTATTAAAGAACTCACAATCGCTGTATATACACGTACAAAAATTGTCGCATATAGTGTCTATAATATTTTTAATGTTCATGTTAAAAATAGCGCTTTCTCCAACGCTTTTATATTTTTCGATGTTGGTAGTATTTAGACATGAATGTTCACTTTGTGAAGGATGGTCGATTTCACATCCGTTGCATTTGAACAGTTCACTGGACACTTTAAATAATTCGTCACGTACAGTTTTTAAATAAATTTCCGCAGCTTCTAAGGTGTTCACACAATGTTTTTTTTCACACGATCCTTTTTTATAGATTTTGAACTGCAGTATTTTCGGGAGACATTTACACAGTAGAGTTTCCAAAATGCAATCACTTATTTCGGAATATTTCTCTTTAATAGAGAAGATTTGGGCATTATTCAGTTGTATAAGGGACCGCTTCAAATTATAAGCTCCATTTTGACCAGCGAACAATGGTTGAAGAGTACACAGATCACCACTGTTAAAAACAGCTAATTGATTGTTTGCAATAAATGAACAATCTTTATATAGAAGATTAAAATGTAATAATTTACTGTGAAACTCACTCCATGTAGATACGGTCATTGTAATACCGTTTAAAGTAGGTCTGAAATTAAAATTTTCAGTAAATTTTTGAATGTATATGCGCACTCCGCGTTCTAAAAGATGTACTGATAAAAATGTGGAATATCCAATGTTCCATTCATTTATAAGGGATGCTTCTTTGATTTTCTTGTGATAATCGGTAAGCCACTGATTACATGGGATGTCCTCTTTATGCAGCGTTAAGGTTGTTGAATCCATTGTAGAACCACTCGCATGCTGCAAATTAGCGCTAGAAAGACTTGAAGAAGAGTCGACAAGTTGCACAGATGAGTAGTTGCGTTTTCTTTTCATCATAGGTTTATGTTGCACATCATATTGAGCACATGCCTCGTCCAAAGATGCTTCCATTTTATCCAAGGATGGAGCATTAAATTGAGAGTTTTGCATATTCATTTTAAATAACGGGAAAATCACTTCTGATGGTGTTCACAAGGCAATATTTCGATTACAAATGAAATTTTACACAGTGTGTTCTGCACTAGTGGCAATCTTATCTACCCCGCGAGAGGGTAGATAAGCTCCCCTCTCCCCCATTTCGCGCGCTCTGTAGGCGACGTTTAGACTGCTAATCTCCCTTCTCTATCTAAGATAAAATTCTGGATAAGAATCCAGTCTCCACGTCTCGATAAGATCCTTTTTAAACTTGTATATTTGAGATTGCACTATCGTAGGTAATACCTGGTTAAAGATCCCCTTTTAAGATATGTGATTTCCTTTTAAAAAAATTGCACCCTACCTGATAAGCATAGCATTGCCACCTTCGAAAAATAAGTAAATGAATCACTCTCAATTCGTTAAAGAATTGTTGAATGAATATTTTCCCTGCAAGGTATTTTTTTCGAGGTTAAAAGTAAGTAACTGTTACTTTAACTCCTAGTAGCTATAAATAGGCGGTCAAGATTTGTAAAGGTTCATTCTACCTTTGAATTTTAACACAACTATGTCTTCATCTCAAGAAAACCCTTCTTTTGGTCGAGTTGGAGAAAGAGTAAACATTTTCTATGATTGATACTATAATTTAAACTTGTATTTTTTAAGATGATATAGTTATTTTAAAACATAATATATATTATTTCTATGTAGTGGCAAGGTTCTTACAAAGAACTTTGCTCACGAAGATTAAATTAATTGTATAAAATTTCTTATTCTAAAGAGAGAATCATAAAAAATTAATCCCGTAAGCTAAAGGTTAAATATTTCTGAAAAAATTATTTAAAAAGATTATATTATACTTTAACACAATTAAGGGAAAAAGAATGTAAAAAAAATATAATACTTGTATTTTTTAAGATGATATAGTTATTTTAAAACATAATATATATTTTAAAATAACTATATATTTTGTATTATATATTTTTTACATTCTTTTTCCCTTAATTGTGTTAAAGTATAATATAATCTTTTTTAAATAATTTTTTCCCTTAACTTGGATAGTATATAAAGTGAAATAATGTTACATTTTCAAATAATTCTTTTTTAGATATATGTCACATCATAACTAAGATAATGTTTAAATACATTTTATTATTAACTTTGACAATATATAAACAATATCATGTAAATAATATTTAACTAAAAGAATTTTTTAATGAATTTGCTTTAAATTTTTTAATATATAGTCTTTAGGATAAATGTGTTATATTAACTTTGTGTGAAATTAAACGTTTATATTTATTTCTTATCTTTAATAATGTTAAAATATAATTATGTGATATTTAACTAAAATAATTTTCAGTTCATCGACTTTATTCCTGTTAATGAACTACAAGAAATCCTTAATGCAGGTGAGTTAGTGGATGAGTGGGCAACCACTTGGAATGATACAGCCCTGCCTATCAACGATTCTGAATCCGGAGCATTCACATCGCATCAGCAAACTTCTGCTGCCAAGTCTGCTCATGTAAGTTGCATGCATGTTTTTTTTTTGAAAAATTTATTTTCTAGTGAAACCATTCTTGAGAATTATTTAAATGTCGTACTAATATTAAAAACCTATTATTTAAAAGAAATTTTAGAATGAAACAATTTTCTGTGGAAATGTGTATACAATTTTATTAGATAACGTTAAGTCAAAATATATATTGGAATGAATATAGTAAGAATTTAGATAAAACTGTTTAAATGCTGTACCAATATTTAAAAAATTTTTTTTAAAGAAATTATAGAATGAAACAATTTTCAGTGCAAATTTTATGTATATTTAAGTGAATATAATATGAATTTAGATAAAACCATTTCAGAAATATTTAACCTTTAGCTTACGGGATTCATTTTTTATGATTCTCTCTTTAGAATAAGAAATTTTATACAATTAATTTAATCTTCGTGAGCAAAGTTCTTTGTAAGAACCTTGCCACTAGGGGGTTATATATATATATATGTGTGTATACACACACACACATATATATATATATATATATATATATATATATATATATATGTGTGTGTGTATATTCTTGGGATATATGTTGTCCGCACTTTATAAAGAAAAGGTTAAAAGAAATTCTAGAATAATACAATTTTCAGTATAAATGTTATATGTGTAAGAATTTAGATAAAACCATTTCAGAATTATTTATATTTTGTATTAAAAATAATTTAAGAAGAAATTTTAGAATTTAACATTTAATGGTTAGATATGCCAACGTTAAATGAAACTGTATGTCTGTGTTTTCAGGGAATTGTTTTGGCAAATATTTTTAAACTGTTTCTAAGTTGTAAAAATGCATATTTTAGTATATATTTTTAAGTTCTGAAAAAGACATTAGTGAATGATCCATTGGTTACATTTTCTATCGTTAAATGAAACTGTATGTCTGTGTTTTCAGGGAATTGTTTGGTATATATTTTTAAGTTTTGAAAAGACATTCATGAATATTCCAATGGTTAGATTTTCTATTGTTAAACGAAACTGTATATCTGTGTTTTCAGGAAATTGTTTAGTATATATTTTTAAGTTGTGCAAATACATTAGTGAATAATCCAATGGTTAGATTTTCTATCGTTAAATGAAACTGTATGTCTGTGTTTTGAGGGATTTGTTTGGTATATATTTTTTAAAGTGTTTCTAAGTTTTGAAAATGTGTATTTCAATGAATATTTTTATGTTCTGAAAATACATTAGGGTGTTAGCAATTGATAGGGTGTATTAGAATTAGTTCTTTATTTTAAAAGACCCCATACTGACAGTTGCCTTTTTTATCTTTTGTAGGTCTGTGATATATGTAAAAAACTTTTACATTAAAGCACAATTTAACTAGGCATTTAAAATTGCATAGTGCAGAGAAATCTTTTTCATGTGATACATGCCAGAAAACTTTTACCAGAAGACACTATTTAACTAATCATGTATGTAATGTTAACAAGGCACCCAAACGTAAAAGTAACGCTAATAACCCCACAGTTAAAAAAAGTAGAAAATCAAAGGGAGTTTTGGATGTCTTTAACACTCACAATATAACCCCCACTGATGAAGAATCCCATGATTTGAATATATTTTTTAAGAAAGTTACCCCAGCATTAATTTCAAAATTAAATGACGACTTAACGAATAATCGAAGCATTAAATGGTATATTTGCATCCACGTCGAAATGGTACGCACCGGATCAGATGGTAAAGAAGAATATATAAAGCCTTATTTTCGCAGCATATGCTATCAGCAATTAATTGCAGATAATATGGAATTAAATATTCAGGAAGCATTCGCCAAAATTATACACTCGTTCGAAGAATTCACTCAACGTGGGTCAGGCTGGACTCTTGAAAAAATTTTAAAACTAGATATTTGCACAGCAAAATATAACCCCCTAGCTGCTAGCAGCTATATCCCTCTTCCAAACCACTTACAGTCAAAGGTAGCTATTTTAAATATACAAAAGAATGACCAAAAATGCTTCCTGTGGTGCCTACTCGCTGATAAATTAAATATTAATCGAGAAGACCATCCTCATCGTGTCAGCCATTATTTGTCCCATGAAAATATGATCAACATGCAAAATATTGAATATCCAGTGGCTCTGTCAAAAATCCCCCTCATAGAAAATATGAATAACTTGAGAATCAATGTGTTTGGGTATGAGGATAAGGAAGTATTTCCACTTCATATCTCCAAACACACCGAACGAGTGTGTATCAATCTATTATTGATCAGTGAGGAAAACAAACAGCATTACTGCCTCATTAGAAATATGTCGAGACTTGTTTCCAGTGCAACGAAACATAATGGAGCCACATTTATATGTTACAACTGCCTGCATCGTTTTACAGAAGAAGATAATTTAAAGAAGCATCTAACCCATTGTAACAAGCACACTCCACAAGTTATTAAAACACCAGATGCGAAAGACAGCACATTGGAGTTTATAAATATGCACTACCAGCACCCCATACCGTTCATCATTTACGCTGATTTTGAGGCAATCATTGAAAAGATATCCACTGCTCAACCCAACAGCACACAATCATTTACAACTGAAACGGCTCATCATAAGGCATGTGGCTATGCTTATATCATCGTTGGTCCCGATGGAAAATCTTTAAAACCTGTTAATGTCTATAGAGGCCCGCAAGCAGTGGAGGAATTTTTAAAGAATATAATTGAAGAAAAGGATGAGCTGTTTAAAAAACTGGTTGCTGTTAAACCCCTTCAGATGACGCTTCAGAATTTAATCGATTTTAAATCTGCAACCCATTGTTCATTATGCCATAAACCCCTATATGCAGATCGCGTAAAAGATCACGACCATCTTAGCGGATTATATCGCTCCGCTTTACATGCCTCATGCAACTTGAAATATAAGATGCGCAAAATAATTCCCGTAGTCTTTCATAATCTAAAGCATTATGACGCACATCATATTATGCAAAGTCTTGGTAAAATTACGGATCACGAATTTCAAGTCATAGCCACAAATATGGAAAAATATATATCATTCAGTATAAATAATGAATACGAGGGGGTGCGGGTCTCACTTCAATTTATTGATAGTTTCCAGTTTCTAGGCACTTCGCTGGAAAAATTGGTGGCAAATTTGGACGAAAATAAATTTCATATATTAAAAGAAAATATCCCCAATAACATTGATTTATTATTAAAAAAGGTGTGTACCCCTATGAATATGTGGACTCGTTTTCTAAATTTGAAGAAACATCGTTGCCACCAATAGAAGAATTTTATAGTACGTTAACAGGTGAAGGAGTAAGTGCGAAAGACTACGGGCATGCCCAGGCCGTTTGGAGAGCGTTCAGCATCCGCAACTTGGGGGATTATCACGATTTATATGTGAAAAGTGACGTCCTCCAGTTGGCTGACGTTTTCCAAAGTTTCCGGGAGCTATGCAAATTATATTATGAACTAGACTGTGCACATTGTATGACAGCTCCTGGACTTGCATGGCAAGCTTGTCTAAAAATGTGCCAACAACCCCTACAACTCTTCACTGATATAGATATGCATCTATTCATTGAAGAAGGCATACGTGGGGGTATAGCCATGATTAGCAAGCGCTGGGCATGTGCAAACAATAAATATTTAACAAATTATGATCCCGAATTGCCAAGCAAGTATATAATATATTTAGATGCCAATAATTTATACGGATGGGCCATGTCACAAGTTTTACCTCATGGGGATTTTAAATGGGTGTCGCCCGATCAAATATGCGAAAAAACAATTCTTTCTACCCCTGACGATGCAGCTCACGGATATATATTAGAAGTCACATTGGAATACCCTAGTGAGCTGCACGAAGAACATAATGATTACCCCTTGGCTCCTGAACGCGTAGCACTTGAAAAAAATATGTTATCGCCGTACGCAGAAAAATTAATAGAGGATGGTCATTTTACAAAATCTGAAAAATTGGTGCCAAATTTGAATACTAAGGAAAATTATATTGTGCATTATAGAAATTTAAAATTATATTTATCGTTGGGGATGAAGCTCACCAAAATACATAAAGTGCTACAATTTCAACAAAAGGCCTGGCTCCAACCCTACATAGATTTTAACACAGAGAAACGGAAAAACGCCCAATCTTCTTTTGAAAAAGATTTTTTTAAACTAATGAATAACTCTGTGTACGGCAAGACGATGGAGAATGTCAGAAGACGAATTGACATACAATTAGTAAATGATACGAAGAAGTCTGAAAAATTAGTGGCGGCACCCTCTTTCAAGGCATTTAGCATTTTTAATGATGATTTAGTAGGGGTAGAAAGAATCAAGAAAAGTATCATATTAAGTCGCCCCATCTACGTTGGCTTCGCAATTTTGGAATTAAGTAAACTGTTCATGTACGATTTTCACTATAATTATATTAAAAAAAACGTATGGATCAAATGCGCAACTTTTATTTACGGATACTGATTCGCTAACTTACGAAATTAAAACCGAAGATATATATCAAGACATGGCTCAAAATGCACATTTATTTGATACGTCCGATTATCCTCAAGACCATCCTCTGCACAGCATCGACAATAAAAAGAAGATTGGCAAATTTAAAGATGAATTATGTGGTGAGCCGATAATTCAATTTGTAGGGTTGCGAGCGAAAATGTACTCTATAAAATCATTGCACAGCGAAAAGAAGACGGCCAAGGGGGTATCCAAAAATATTATAAAAAAAAAATTGAAACATGAGAATTATAAAGAATGTCTACTCCATCGTCAAAGCACCAGAGAAGTACAAAATAGAATACAGAGCACCAAGCATAAATTATATAATATCGTCCAGAATAAAATAACACTATCTCCATTTGACGATAAACGTTATATTCTGGATGACGGGGTACACACCTTATCGTATGGGCATCATAAAATTAAACGTACATGAGCAGTATAATTTTTTATTTTTCGTCTTTTTTTTATTATAAATATAATCAAGTCTTCTTTGAAGAAAATATTACCAAGTCATCTTTGAAGAAAAATAATCTCAAGTCTTCTTTCAAGAAAATGCCTACAATTCTTCTTTTGTCGTCTTCATATCATTAAAGAACATTTTGTTTTCTAATAGGAAGATGAATATATCTCCAAGTGAAAATAACAAATCTTCAAGTCTTTTTTTTTAAATATAATTATCTTTTATGGAGGTAACATCCATTTAATATATGCTTCTTCTTCTTCCAATGTGGGGTTGTTAATTAAAAAGTGTCTCTCAAGAAAATTCAAGAATAATAATAATACTAATATATGCTGTGCAAAATAATCTCAAGTCTTCTTTCAAGAAAATTCCTACAATTCTTCTTTTGTCGTCTTCATATCATTAAAGAACATTTTGTTTTCTAATAGGAAGATGAATATATCTCCAAGTGAAAATAACAAATCTTCAAGTATTTTTTTAATATAATTATCTTTTATGGAGGTAACATCCATTTAATATATGCTTCTTCTTCTTCCAATGTGGGGTTGTTAATTAAAAAGTGTCTCTCAAGAAAATTCAAGAATAATAATAATACTAATATATGCTGTGCAAAATAATCTCAAGTCTTCTTTCAAGAAAATGCCTACAAGTCTTCTTTTGTCGTCTTTATATCATTAAAGATTTTCTATGAACTGTACTCAAGTGCTTACAAGTCATCTTAAAAAGAACTTTTTTCATATAAGTTACCTCTCAAGAAAATTCAAGAATAATAATAATACTAATATATGCTGTGCAAAATAATCTCAAGTCTTCTTTCAAGAAAATGCCTACAAGTCTTCTTTTGTCGTCTTTATATCATTAAAGATTTCCTATGAACTGTACTCAAGTGCCTGCAAGACATCTTAAAAAGAACTTTTTTTCATATAAGTCGCCTCTCAAGAAAAATATTCTAAAATAATCTTTATCATTAATTTTTTAATAATATATGGCCATATAAATTATTTAACGTTAAAATCTAATTTCTTCAAGAAAGAAAAAAAAGAAAAAAATATTTCTATATAAAACTGTGCACAGTTCGTCAAGTTGTTGCGTTGTTATATAACAATGTTGTGTTGTATAACAACGGGTGGTGGTGGGAAACAACTTAAAAATGTAAATTTTTTTTTTTTTGTATATGTTTTATTATTCTTTTCAAAGGGTACCCTTAAGTTTATATATATGCGCAGCGCAAATTTAATGCCTTCTCTTTTTAGATATAATAATGCAGACTATTGCAGTATGCTCATGTCAACAATTAAAATTTTTATTTCAGCGTAAATTTAATATCTTCTCTTACAGATTTAATAATATGGATTGTTACGGTATACTCGTGTTATATCGGGTGATGGTGGGAACAATCCTATTAAAAATTATTTTTTTTCAGCGTAAATTTAATATCTTCTCTTGCAGATTTAATAATGCAGACTATTGCAGTATGCTCATGTTGTTAATTAACATTTTTATTTCAGCGTTAATTTAATATCTTCTCTTTTAGATTTAATAATTTGGATTGTTGCGATATGCTCGTGTCATGTCGGGTGGTGGTGGGAATAATCCTATTAAAATTTTTTTTTTCAGGTTTTTATAATTATTTTTAACAAAGTTTACTACTAGTGGGTAAGTGATTTATTTTCTATACTTAATTCTATTCATTAGTGGTTATACTTATGTAAAGTTGCAAAAATATACTCGTAACCTTATATTAAAAAATTTCTAAGTCCCCAAAAATGTAGTTCCCTATTTAACCAGCAGATGGCAGCACCAGCTTAAAGCTGCTCCTTGTAAAAAATTTAGTTCCCTATTTAACCGATAGGTGGCGCTCCGCAGAGCACCTACTCACTCCAAGATTCTGCTGAACTACAAGGTTCCACTCTTTCCCGCTAGGGGGCGATAGCAGCGCTACCCTCTCCTGATTGGTCCAAATCGACCGCCAGGTGGCCAACTGCGCTCTGATTGGTCCACGTCACTCAGTTAGCTCCGCCTACTTTAAGCTCCTCCCCTTAATCCTTCTAATCCTTGGCGCGGAACTCTCATTTTTATACTACTACCAGTAATAGCTCTAAAGCTACTTGCAGCGAGGAACAAACAAGTAAATAAAAGTATGAATAAGGTTTTTGACAGCATTTCTTCATCAGCGGTGTCAATACTGTCTAAAAACCAATGGATTGTTTCTGATGAGTATGATCTATTAAATAAACACACTCAGACACCGTACAATACATTATTAACAGAAGAATTGATTAATAAATGAAACAAGTTTGATTAAAAGTACTTAACCAAAGAACACCAAGCCTGGCGCTAGTCAGAGTGGAAGTTAAGAGCTTGTAACCGCAAGATGACTGACGTCATAAATCTTGCAACCATTGAGGTAGTGGATTCCCAGTAACAGACTAACTTAGGTTACCGTATTTTAAGACTATAATCCTTTAATTATTATTTGGTTTTTAATAACATTATTGTAAATCAGTTAGTTCGTATAAATAGGCTATGTTCTAAAGACAATAGGATTAAGCATATTATAGACTTGAAAGCTGTGCTAACTCGTAATAATTGCCCAGTAAGTCTTTCCAAAAACATAATTGGTTGTTTTCGTTTTAATGAATAGTTTGTTCCGTTGCATTAATATGTTAAACATAACAATAGGTTAAAATAGAAATAATAACTACTAAAAATAAAAATAAAAATCATAAGTAAAATAAAATAATAATAAAAATAACTCATAGTAGTAAAAATAATAAAATTTTGTCATACACCACCCTGTATAATTTCGTCTCTTCTTTATTAATAACTTTTCTTCTCTTATGTTCTGTCGTAATTTTGCTGGGGTTAAATATTGGAATGGTCGTCTCCTTATCCATGCTGCACACCAAACTCTTGACCGATTCAAAATTAAGGCGCATGCTGTTTGCAAAGTTTAGAGAAAAACCACGCACCTTGCAATCAGTTTCTCCTCTTGAAGTTCGATACGCATAATTTTTAGCCCCACCTAAATAAGAAATTTAAAATAAATAAATTTACAAACACACACACTCACACACACACAAACGTATATACATATATTTAAAATTGCGTCATACTAAAAATATATAAAACAATATAAATAAAAATTACCTGACACAAAAGTCGTTATTGTATCCCCATCGAGTTCATCGGGGAACTCACCCAAAAAGTTACCTGGGGGGGGGGGGGATCATTTGTTCCGTCACTTGCATAAATGATGCTGTCCGTATCGTGATCCAAGACGGCATTCCCTAGTTTTTCCATTTCGGAAAGCATCTTCAATCGCGCCCACGACGTTGTGAAACAAGCAATAAAAATGTTTGTACAGGCATCCTGGGGGGGGGGGGGGTAAAATCATCCTTTCTTTCCCAGTGAATTGCAGCAATTTCCTCTGATGGAAGGTATACATCTTTAATCTAAAATATATATATATATATATATATATATACGAATGTTTAACAGTAAACATTAAATAAAGTCTTAATAAGAGTAAATAAAAACAAAACTTACACTTTTAGTTGGATCTGACATGAATTTGTTGAAAGACTGTACAGAATTCACATAGGAAATCTGGGGTTTATTGAGGTTCATTCCAAAGCTAAAATTTAAAAAAAAGATATATAAATTCATACCTAAAGTTTTGTTTTTCAATCAATAAAACAAGAAGGAGAAACATACCGTCCCCAAAAACTATTTAAAGCTAGTTTTGCGACTTGTCTTCTCCCGGGGTTTTTGATTATCAGCGTTGGGTCCAATTCAACATCTTCCCGCTCTTCATAATTCTTTATATAGTCATTTTTTGCTTGTGTTGTTATACAAGAAGTCGGCCAGCCGCTACTTTCTTGTTTTACTTTTAGGAATAAGTCTATATAGGACTTAAATAGACTGTCACTTGTGGATTCAAAATGGTAAACTTCATAAATCTGTAAGGAAACACAGTTTTTTTTTTTCATTTTATTTTAGAAAACGTACAAATTACACTAGAAAAATTAAGAAAAAAAGTGTAAAATATTCTTACTTTGGCAACTTTGTATCCTTTTTTAATCGCCATCTTCACTTCTTCTGTAACCCATGTTCCCGTTAGCATACGATCTTCTTCACTATGGTTACATTCACTTTGTTGCAAAGTGTCAACACATTTCTTACATAACGGAAACATAAGTTTTCCATTAGATCTGTACGGCAATACAGGAAAGTATAATCCTTTTGGGGGTAACACTTTGCATTTTATGATCCCAAAATATTCCTCAATGTCTCCAAAACTTTTGGTTACTATTGTGGGATGTCCAGTAGGGTACCTACAGTATTTATTCACCTAAAAAAGTACACTGTTGGCCACTGTAAATGCAACACCCTGAAGGAAACATGCAAATAACATGAAATTTACAACATGCATTAGTGGAGGTGAGATATGCAAATGATTAGAATTCCAGCGCAGACGCACATCACGCGCGCCTGTCGCGCCACTTCAAAGCGCTATTTAAGGCTTGGAGATTTCGACGATTTCAAGTTCGGCAATTGTGTTTTTCTTCTGGATTTTTCAAAAAAAAAAACGATCAATTATGCCTCGTTGAAAACAGCAATCATCTTTTGATCAAGTATCCGAGTTCGACAAAGGAAGGATAGTGACCTACCGAGATTGTGGATAATCTTTAAGCGAAATCGGTAGTCGTGTTGGACGAAACCAAACAACTGTAATGCGGATATGTGATCGTTGGATGCAGGATAGTACGACGGACCGGCGTGTTCGATCGCATCCACCTCAGCGCACCACTTCACGCGATGACAGGCAAATTGTGCGCATGGCAGTGACGGATCGCTCAGTCACATCACGAACCATAGCACAGCACATGCAGTCTGTAACGCATCATCCAGTGTCTGCGCGTACCATTCGACGCCGTTTACAGCAGAGTGGTCTGTCCGCAAGACGTCCATTGCTTTGTCTACCCTTGACGCAGAACCACAAATGTCTCCGCCGCCAATGGTGCGATGACAGAAGGATGTGGACGGCAGAATGGAATGAAATTGTCTTTACTGACGAGTCACGCTTCTGTCTGCAACACCACGATGGTCGCATTCGGGTCTGGAGACACCGTGAAGAGAGGATGCTGAACAGCTGCGTTTTGCACCGCCACACTGGTCCTGCACCGGGTATTATGGTATGGGGCGGTATTGGATATCACTCTCGCACACCTCTAGTACGCATTGCCGGTATTTTAAACAGCCAGCGCTACATCTTCGATGTGTTGGAGCTAGTTTTCCTTCCTTACCTTCAGGGCTTGCCCACAGCCATATTTCAACAGGATAATGCGCGACCACACGTGGCACGCATTGTCCAACGGTTCTTCGTCAATCGCCAGATTGAATTGCTTCCCTGGCCGCCTCGCTCTCCGGATCTTTCGCCGATAGAAAACATGTGGTCCATGGTTGCTCTACGATTGACCCAGATTCCATCCCCAGCTGCCACAGCAGATCAACTTTGGCAACGTGTGGAAGCTGCTTGGTCTGCTGTACCCCAAGAACTCCTCGAAAGTCTCTTTGAATCAATGCCGAGGCGTGTGGCAGCGGTGATCTCCAACAATGGCGGCTACTCTGGCTACTGATTTTGGCAGGAACCACACTTCACAGAAGTCTATAAATTTAATCATTTAATACTTGGTCAACATGTTATATACAAAATCAGTTTTGTTGTGATATCTCTTGTCTTTCTTGGTGTTGCAATTTGGGTGGCCAGCAGTGTATTTTAAACAGGTGTAAAACCGAGATTATTTCAAATAAAAATCATTTGCAAAGACATAAATAAATAGAACTTACCCAAGGATACAATGAAGTGAAGTTCACATATTTTGCGGAACCTTCATAATACAAACGAACGACGTTCGTTCGTCCTCCAAAAAACGCATCCCTTGGGTTCAATCTTTCTGTTATTTCAAGGGAACTTACAAAATTTTGGAGTTCGGTGTCATCTTTTTTTTCTTTGATGAACTCGTGTTCCCATTTTTCAACTACTGAATACCCCAGAGAACGAAGTTTTGAGGTTGTTTCTGCCGTCTTTTGGAGTAGAGTACCCATTGTCAATCCAGAAAGAGGATTTTTGATGTCTGAATCAAAACAGTCAGAACATCCATGGTAAAAACAGCCCTAAATTAGAAAAAAGAATTTAGCAACGTTTATATAAGTATATTTTATAGTTAAAAATTGAAAGATAACTTACGTGATATTGATAAATGGTATTTGTACTGCTACAGTACCCATCTACCGATATACCTCCGAACTTTTTTTCCCCCAGTCCATTCAAGGCATGATTTATAAATATTTCGTCTTTGGATGCTATATACTCCATCCATCTTATGGAATCTGGGCTATAATTTGTAGAGTTCACATAACCATGAACTGGAACCATGGCTAACGTGTTCTCTTCAATGTGTCGCGATCTAAACACAGCCATACACGATGAAGCAATCGTAACATAACTAAAATAAAATAAAATTATGAAAACAAATCAATGAAACGTTAATTTACAAAAAAAATGTAAAGATAAATTAAAAGAAAAATTAAAAGTTTTTGTACGCTAATAAAAGGGGTACACTCCACTACTTTCAATAAATTTAGTTCGAAACTCTAGACAGCTTCTGCGTAGTATATCTACATCAGATCTGAAGGATAAAAAATTAATTCTAAATATATACCTTTTTTTTAACATGAATTTTAAAAAAAGAAAAAGACAATACATACCGGCAGTATTCTGTCATTTCAGCTTGAAAAGTGAACACATCCTTCTCGTGTTCTTTATGCCACTTCAAGAAACTATTTCTCGTAGCGGTTGACATGCGATCTGGAGCGTAAAATTTAATATCTGGTAGAGGACCTACAAAGTTTTGATTTGCTGGGGTATTAAATAAATGGGGAAAATACCCCTTCTTCAATTCAGTCAGTCCAAAGCTGGATGGTAAACGGGATAGCGGCATGGGCAAAAAATTGAAAGAATCAATAATTCTTATATTTAATGTCTTCTGCGTCATTGACATGATTTTTGATCCTTCAGGAGCAGTACCTTGTTCTAATAACCATCTTAGAACAAATTGTCCATCGAACCTTAAATAAAATAAACAATCAAAATAAAATTATATATATATATATATATATATATATATATATATATATATATATATGCGTAAATACATTGTATAGATAAATATATTTATCTTACCCTTTCATGTTGTGGGCTATAGCAGTATACCCCTTGTGCTGTGGGGAAAACAACATTATCTTTATAACACATTATCTTTCGAAACATTTGTCTCGGTGTTTGATGCGCAATTTTGCGAATCCTGCATCATCGCTACAGAAGAGGATTTCGGAAGTGATGCTACTAAGTTGACACTAACATGCTTAAATTTAAGATGTCTTCTTAGATTACCAGTCGATCCCGCAGAAAAACTTATGATGGTTCGACAGAACCGACACTGTGCTTTCTTCCCCTCCTTTTCAAGAAAGAAATTCCAGATGTCACTTTTTCTTGACATTTTTCAATATTTTCTTTTAAGTATTTATATAGATGAAAAAACAATCGATGTATAGAGAGAAGTACGGCGCTGGATGACAAACGCTGATAACACACACAGGAGAGAGACTTGAGGCTACTATGGTGCTATGTACTACTAACTACTAAGAAAAAAACCGTCATTCTGACCTCTGCTTGTTCATGATTCTTGTAGTGGGCGGAGAAAAGTTGACGGAGATATCCCCCCCCCCCCTTCCTTTAGAAGTGGCATTTGAAGAATTGTAAATTTAATGACTCGCTCGCCATAAGGGGTAAAGATGTTCCCACTAGTGGGCAGGGCACTGTCTCTCCATTCCTGATCCTGATAAGACACTAACTGATAACGTTTGAGAATATCTAGTGTAGTGGCCAGTGCCGAAAACTCAAAACGCGGCCTGGTCAGAGGTTTTTACCAGACTCAAGTCGCAGCGTTTGGTCTGGCGCTGTATAAAAGTAAAGTTTAGATAGACTTTCACAAAATTACCAATAATTCTAAAAAATATATATATTTATACTTAAAAGGCCTTTTTTGTTACAACGAGAAATTAAAACTCTTCACAGTAATTTAAATGAGCATTTAATAAACATTATGTGTTATGTACACTGCTGGCCACCCAAATTGCAACACCAAGAAAGACAAGAGATATCACAACAAAATTTATTTTGTAGATAACATGTTGACCAAGTATCAAATGATTAAATTTATAGACTTCTGTGAAAAGTGGTTCCTGCCAAAATCAGTAGCCAGAGAAGCCGCCATTGTTGGAGATCACCGCTGCCACACGATTCGGCATTGATTCAAAGAGACTTTGGATGAGTTCTTGGGGTACGGCAGACCAAGCAGCTTCCACACGTTGCCAAAGTTAATCTGCTGTGGCAGCAGGGGATGGAATCTGGGTCAATCGTAGAGCAACCATGGGCCACATGTTTTCTATCGGCGAAAGATCCGGAGAGCGAGGCGGCCAGGGAAGCAATTCAATATGGCGATTGACGAAGAACCGTTAGACAATGCGTCCCACGTGTGATCGCGCATTATCCTGTTGAAATATGGCTGTGGGCAAGCCCTGAAGGTAAGGAAGGAAAACTGGCTCCAACACCTCGGAGATGTAGCGCTGGCTGTTTAAAGTACCGGCAATGCGTACTAGAGGTGTGCGAGAGTGATGTCCAATACCGCCCCATACCATAATACCCGGTGCAGGACCAGTGTGGCGGTGCATAACGCAGCTGTTCAGCATCCTCTCTTCACGGTGTCTCCAGACTCGAATGCGACCATCGTGGTGTTGCAGACAGAAGCGTGACTCGTCAATAAAGACAATTTCATTCCATTCTGCCGTCCACATCCTTCTGTCATCGCACCATTGGCGGAGGAGACGTCTGTGGTTCTGCGTCAAGTGTAGACAAAGCAATGGACGTCTTGCGGACAGACCACTCTGCTGTAAACGGCGTCGAATGGTACGCGCAGACACTGGATGATGCGTTAGAGACTGCATGTGCTGTGCTATGGTTCGTGATGTGACTGAGTGATCCGTCACTGCCATGCGCACAATTTGCCTATCATCACGTGAAGTGGTGCGCTGAGGTGGATGCGATCGAACACGCCGGTCCGTCGTACCCTCTTGCATCCAACGATCACATATCCGCATTACAGTTGTTTGGTTTCGTCCAACACGACTACCGATTTCCCTGAAAGATAATACACAATCTCGGTAGGCCATTATCCTTCCTCTGTCGAACTCGGATACTTGATGAAAAGATGATCGCTGTTTTCGACGAGGCATAATTGATCGTTTTTTTTTAAAAAAACACAAGAAAAACACAATTACCGAACTTGAAATCGTCGATATCTCCAAGCCTTAAGTAGCGCTTTGAAGTGGCGCCACAGGCGCGCGTGATGTGCGTCTGCGCTGAAATTCTAATCATTTGCATATCTCACCTCCGCTAATGCATGTTGTAAATTTCATGTTATTTGCATGTTTCCTTCAGGGTGTTGCATTTACAGTGGCCAGCAGTGTATATATGTATCTATATATATGTACGTATGTATATATACATATATGTATGTCAAAATTTTGACGTATGTTGGTAATTTTCTGTTAAGTGTTCACTGCCTGTTCAAGCGATAGACTGGGTTTGGCGCGCTGCCAAAATTATAACGGACGGTTTTAGCGTCAGAAATTTTCCTTTCTGAAGGACCGTTATGGAGGACCGTTATCCTACGTTAAAAGGCAATATCCTACGTTATTTGGCAACTTTTTTATATATGGTGCCGGACCACTCCCGAGGCTCTCATGACCACCGGTTGGGAACCACTGCTCTATAGTATGATTGAAGCTAAGAAAATAATAATGCGCTTTTTTATGCTCCGGGTTAAATATATCACTGATTTAAAATCTCCATTGATCCGTTCCTAATTTTTCTTATAATTTAAGATGAACTTGAGAGAAAGGTTTTAGATATGATTAGTGATACCATTTATTTGAGAATTTTAAAAAATATTTATAAACTGGCCTACAAATTTTCTATTTAAACTTAGTGCGGCATAATTTCCATTATTCTATTTAATAGACTACTTCTAATGGTGATACATTCATTATTTGGAGCCCCTCCTAAAATTTGCAAAGGCGCCTTATTTGAAACTTTCTTTAGGCTTTCTTTTCTTTATGTCAAGAACAAGCTCTGTTATTTATTCCATTAAACAGTTTTATTATTTACACATATTAGTAATTATTAAGTAAAAATATATACTTGTATGAATATATAACTTTCTTAACTGATCAGACTCCTTGCTTTAAAAGTTATATAAATATCTTATTAAAAGAAATACAAAAAGATGTATGTAGTTATCACAAGGGGGGATTTTTGTCATGTAATTTCAAACGTAAAATTGTTTTACATCTAGGCGTGTATCTGATTATATGTTAACTGTGGCGTTAAAAAAAAGTTCTTTCACATCGTAAATCATAAAAATGAAACAGATTATTTAAAAAGTCGCGAATATTTCATTATGTTTGATTGGCTGGCAGTGATGTTTCATTTTAATTTTATTTGTAACTAGTTATTTACCTAGCGTTGCCCGGGTATTTATTTATTATAATTTTTTATTAGACAGGAAAAGGAATGAATTCTACCTGCAGTGAAAAATCAAAGTCATTTAATCCCCCCCCCCTTCCCCTCAATGCTGATCGCCATTGAACTTGCATCGGGAGTGTCACTATTCATCTCAGTGACCCCGAAAACTATAGATTCGACACTACTCTCGGTCATTTTTTACATTTTATTTTTCCCACCTTCTTCGCCCCCCTCCCCCCATTGCTGATGGGGGCTGAACTTGCACTTCAACGGTATCGGGAGTTTCACTATTCCCCTCAGCGACCCCTAAAACTATGGATTCGACACCAGTCTCGGTCATTTTGGACATTTTATTTTTCATTCTTCTCCCCCTTCTCCCCCAATGCTGATGGGGGCCTGAACTTGTCCTTAAGCGGCACCAGGAGTGTTACTAGTCATCTCAACGACACCGACGACTATGGATACGACACCAATCTCGATCATTTTGGACATTTTACTTTCAACCGTTCTTCCCCCCCCCCCCCCCCCCCCAATGCTGATGGGGCTGAAATCGCCGTTAAACGTCATCGTGAGTGTCACTATTCATCTCAGCGACCCCTAAAACTATTGATTCGACACCACTCTCGGTCATTTTGGACATTTTATTTTTCATTCCTCCCCCCCTTCCCCCAATGCTGTTGGGGGGGGGGGCTGAACTTGTCCTTAAGCGGCATCAGGAGTGTTACTAGTCATCTCAACGACACCGACAACTATGGATTCGACACCAATCTCGATCATTTTGGACATTTTACTTTCACCCGTTCTTCCCCCCTCCCCCTCTCAATGCTGATGGGGGCTGAATTTGCCCTCCCCCCTAGGGGTGCTAGGGGTATCAACCCCCCCAGTAATTATTACCATATTATAAGTCATATGTGTACCAAGTTTGGTTGAAATTGCTCTAGGCGTTCCAGAGTGATGCTGAAACATGGTATAGACATACATCCGTTACTACATATTATTAAATGGATGAATTTGTATTTTCCACTCTACATCAATCGTTATATCAACCGCAACACTGAAAACGTAATTCATTACAATAGACTGCTTATTTCCCCGTTGACTTATTCCCCCCGTTACTCAGCAGCTGGCCAGCAACTGCCCGAACGTTTCTCCAAAGACCCGGATCCTGGTCCATAGGACCATAGGAAATGGGTCGCAACTGCAATTCCTGGGCCACGCCCTCAATTGCAGACTTTCAGGTAATAAGCAGAGGGGAACCAATGAAACAGAGTATAGGAAAGGAGTGAAATGATTGGGCCGCAGCTAATCCGTGAGTTCATAGTATAAGAAAAAGTGAGTAAGCATCTTGCATGGCAGTAGAAAGGAGGGTCTGCATACGATGCAAAGATGAATAAGATTAAAAAAGAAAGTTTAAGAATAGAAATACATTTTTATTTGTTTTTATAAAATTTTTTGTTGTTTTTTACCTTGGCAAGCCAAGTATTATTTTTTATTTTTTATATAAGGACGAAGGACAAAACATTTAAGAAAATGACAGGATGGCTCTAGGCCGTTTCCTGTTAGAGGGGTCAGCATGATCATAATTTGCTAAATCTTTAAGTAAATCATTATCGATATTGTAGTGAAAGTTAATGGCTAGATTTTGAAGGTGTTTTTTAAGAGTGGGGAGACCGATTTCATTGTAGATGTCAACATTACGGAAGTACCAAGGGGCATTTATTATTTGTCTGATCGTGCTGCTCTGCTAGATTTTTAATATGCATTTCAGCACAGTATGACCACCATAAGTTAGTATAGGACGAAGAAACGATTTATACATGAGCAATTTATTTTGTATGCTTAATTTGCTGTTCCGAGCAATTAAGGGATAAATTAGTGCTGGATCACTAACAGATCTATATATGGACTTTCTGCTGGAGACGTCATGAAGTGACGTCACGCTTAAGCACCGCATTTTGCATCGTGCACATGTTAGCAAAGCTCTACTCAAACACTTACATATCTTTGAAACTGCTTATTGATTTAAATTATCATTATGCTAGTGAGTTATTTAGCTTATGTGTGCACATTCAGGCATTCAAAAGGATATGTTTTCCGAAGGATGAAAAAGATACACATGTGAATAAAACCTAATTAATAAAAATATACACTTCAGACTGGCACATTTCGCCAACATTATGTATTTCATATATCAGAGCGCATTCTGTGCAAACTACATCTCAGCCCTTTTTTAGCAACATTTTCTTTTTACTTAATTAAAATATATTTACAACAAAATATATTTAAATTATATTTACATATATTTTGTACCACGGTAAAAATTTTAACTTAGAGAATATACAAACCTAATTTAGGTACAAGACAAAAACTTTATATAGATTAAACTTTTTTTAATTAATGAAGAGGAATATAAACCTATGGCACCTGATGATAGCATACATAGACAACAAATATATAAAACCTCTTTTAAGATATAAAAATTTATTCTTGACAAATAATCTCTCGATAATATTTTTATAAATTTCTGATAAAGCATGGAAATATTAATACTGAAGTTTTCACAAATCTTTTGTACTTTCCCTTTTTTTAAAAGAGCATTTATTTATCAAAGCATTCAGAACAATTAAATATAAATACCTAGAAATTTAAATAACTTAAACGGCAAAGTATTTTTATCTAAATATTTTCATCATTAATGTAAGCTATAATGTTCAGGCAAGCATTAATGCATCATTAATGCAAGCTATAATGTCAGTAAAGCAGTTATATTACTGTAAACAATCAACTGAAATGGTGTCATTTGCAGCATTTTTTTATTGTTAATTCACTGTGTAATGTGATGCATTTTATTCATTTACCCTTTTTTCCAGAAGCAAGGATAACATGATATAACAACTTAAAAAAATAGTATCAAATTAAGAATTTAACTAATTAAATTAATTTTTCAGATACAAAACTAATTTTTCAGTAAAATGGAATCGTCATAAATACATAATAAGAATAAAATAGATACCACGGTACAATTTACACATAATTCAACACGTGCGAAGTAAGATCAGCAAAGTTATCGACAGTTTTAAATATTTAGGGAAGGCCATATAAAATTATACAAATCAAATTTACAACAAACAAACTCTTTTTTTCCTGGTGTAAAGTGCAAAAATCGTTTGATGTCGGATTTCTTTACAACTGGCCATAGAAAATGTCATCCACCCAGCCTTCATTTTTTTAATAAAAAGAGATCTAGAAGGCAAAAGAAACCCCCCTCTTCTTCTTTAAAGATTATTTTATCAACGGAAGTTTGTTTTCAAGATCTGTCTAAAGTATTCGCATAATTTGATATTTTTATATCGAATTTGTGATCATAGCACGCCATGATAAATCAACGGATGTTTTGCCAACCAGCGGGAGTTCGGCGTCGCAGTGTTTGTTTGTAAAGAGGCGTAAAGTCTTTACGCCTAGACTTTACGGCAGATCCCAAGTCGGTCTTTCAGAGAACCGGGTCATTTTGAAAACAGATCTTCAAAAAGAGCCGTTCATTTTGAAAAAGTCTTCAAAAAGAGACGGCTCTTTTTGAAAGACCTGTATTTTCAAAATGATTCGAATCTGAAGATCTACATCGGTCTTTCCGGTTCCGGTGAACGATGTGGGAGACGTCAGATCCGAGATACTGAGATCCGGATTCGTCGTTCATTTCAAAGCTCAGAGCGAACGTCTCTGAGCTGATTTACCCATCTCTAACTCAGGGTAGGAACGGACCAACCGGCATCGTACTTCTAGAGGACCGCTTCCATTCGGTGAAAGGGGAAGGAGGATGTTAAATAATATTTATGGGCTTCTTGCAAAAAGGCAAAGCAATGAGTTTATACCACAAATTGTAGTAAAATGCACTTCACGCATTCCAAACGGAGAAGCGACATTTAAAGTGAAAAGCAAAAATTAAATTACGCAACTTTGACGAATAATGAACTTTTATTGATTAGATGGGTTCGCCTTTTCATTAGAATCGCTAAATTTCATATTCCCTTTTACAAAGGAAAAACAAATTTAGGAATGCAATAAACTCTGTATTAAAATAATGGGCTACCGCAAGAAAACAAATCAACAACGAGCAAACAAATAGAGCGCACGCTTAAATACCAATTTTAATAGATTCTCCGATGTCAATCGTTTTCTTTATTCCAAATTATTTCGCCCAAAAAGATTTTGCGGCGAAAAAGTAATTTTTCATTGACGGACGTAAACAGGTATAAAAGTTTCTTTTGTCTTTCCAATTCCGCTTGAATTATGTTTCTATCTTAATTAAAAGCCGAGTTACTTGTCGCAGAATTTTACATTCGGAAGTGTCATTCTGCAAACCGGAAGTAAGCTGAAATGTTTCTTTACATTGTTCTTTTTTGAGATTTAACGGTGAAATTGGATTATATGTCACAAGAAATACATGGAAGTAAAAATTAAGGGATTTATAAATATTTGGAAACGTATCTGGCAGCATAATTTTTACTCTTTTATTCCTACACTTTGTAACAGTTTGTACAGTGGCTCCCAAACGTGTTCGTACACTTACGATTTTCAATGAAATTGGGCTCTATCCATTCATTAAAATGAATATTTCAGAATGGGTATTTAATAATAAGATCTAGAATCTATTCTCAACAAAACTACATGAAATATTTTGAAAGCATAGTAAAACTTTATTTTTAAGAAACCAATAATCAAAAAGTAACAAAAACTTTATCTCACAAAAGTCATCGTACACTGAAATATTTTCGGATCAATTCATAATTAAAATTATCGTCTGGCGCTTTATTTTTATTTTTGAATTGTGGCGGCATTTAAAATATCGTTTGGCTTTAATTTTTGCTTGCCTACTCCGTAATATTCTATTTATTATTTAAAAAGTCTCGTAGTCATAAAGAAACAACAAACAGCATTCGAAAATTGATTATTTTTCATCATAGTAGTGGTAAATCAGTTCGGAATATTGCTAAATTACTTCATTTATCCCATTCCACTGTGCAGTATGTGATACAACGCTTTAAAGAAGAAAATCGGATCGAAAACAAGGTAAGAAAAGACCGTCTGGCAAAGTTAACAAAACGTGATCAGAGATTTAAAATTAGAAAATTTGAGAAAAATCCACGTTTGGGTGCTGTAAAAGTTTCTGCAGAATTTAATGAAACATTTTCTACTTCATTTTCACCTGAAACTGTTCGACGAGTTCTCAGAGCAGCTGGATTACATGGGCGTTCTGCCCGTAGAAAATTTTTTGTGAGTGAGAAAAACAGAAAGCTTAGGCTTTCCTTCGCACTGTCAATGAAAAATTGCTGGGTGGTTTTATGGGTTAATGGGCCGTTTAATTTTTAGATTAAAGAAATCTTAATAGTTTTAGGATTTAAGATTTTAATTATTAAAACTAACATTTCCCAGGTTCTTTTACCCCAGGCTGTAAGTCTGTCACTAAAATGTTTTTAAAGGATGAGGACCAATATTTACAAATTAACGAAAAATATTTAAAAGTAATTTTTCATTGACGGACGTAAACAGGTATAAAAGTTTCTTTTGTCTTTCCAATTCCGCTTGAATTATGTTTCTATCTTAATTAAAAGCCGAGTTACTTGTCGCAGAATTTTACATTCGGAAGTGTCATTCTGCAAACCGGAAGTAACCGGAAGTAATTAAGTTATACAGTATGAAATGATGACTTTTCTCATAACAACATGTATAATTAATAATGAGTTAAAATGATTAATATTCTTTAAATGTTAATGTGGGTCCTCACCTTAGTAGGTATGTATCATTTAAGTGATATTTAATTTAAATTTAATCTTAAAATAATACTGTCAATCAACGTAATAGCAGAGACTGACTTATCCCATTTCGGAAATTAGGGATTATCCCTAAGGGAATTTCTTTTCCCTAAGGGAAGCTGATGTCGCAGGGCGGCTCGAAAGCCCCAACCCCAGAGTGAGTGGTCCGAGAAAAATCTCGTCTCTCTCTCCCTCTAAAAATCTTATTTGTTCCTCTTAATATTAATCTCAATGTCGTATTGCTCGTCCAAAGTTATCTTATCGGGCGTGAATTAGTTGGGTAGTACATTAATTTATTTATAAAGGGGTAGTTGTGTTTTAAAATTATTTTGTTAATAACCCGTAGTTCAGGACGTAATTAGCAATTCACGAACAAGTCAACTAAAATATTGAAGAACAAATAAAACAGAGAGATTTAAATTTAACTTAAACTTAAATTTATTTACAAATAATTATACATTGTTTGTACATATTATTTTAATCATACGTTTTATAGGCACACTTATCCATATACCAAAATCAGTTTATCATTATATCCAATATTAACATTCAAAATTTACTTGACGAGGAAAATAGGGAGCTCACGACAAATAACCAAAACTCAAAATACTTATTCAACTCTAACTCTTATATAAATTACTCCTACTCTGACCGTAAACAACCTTATTAAGAAAAAAAACCAAAACAAAAAGGGGACTGATCTAAACAATAAAATTGTGCCACTCACTCAGTTCCGTTGATATTTAGCTGATTGTTGACTCCGCAAACTCGTGTAGCTGGGGTCCGTTGGATCCTTCCGTACATAGGCAGGGCACACACACACCTGTTGATTCTGCGTCTCTTGATAATTCTTGTGACCGCTACACCACTCGCTTCACTATTATTTTATATGCAGGGGAATTTCTATTTTATCAGTAATATGTGTGGGGAACTCCAAGTTCGACTCAACGCAGTAATAACACAAGGAGAACCGCAGCTCTACTTTAATACGCAAAATCTCAGGAAATAAATGGGGAACCGAAGCTCGACCCGACACGGCAGAAGTCTGAGTCTGAGACTCGAGAGAGAGAGATCTGAGAGAGCCTTCTTTTTTTTAAACTCCCAAATTTATACATTTCAAACTCCTTTCTTCTTTCGTGTCTCCTCCTCCTCCTCAAAATTTCTCATCCATTCAAGATTCAGCAATAAACTCATTCGCTTGCTCACTTCAAACTTTATTTTATTGGCCGCCCCTGCTAACCAGCACACGCCCCCACGGGAAACACGCTTGCATAAACCTCCCACGACGCCCTTGGTTCTTACACCAAGCCGTCGTACATTACTGCCGCCGTTGTAAATCCGAAAACACAGTCCATTGTCGTGTAGTGTCAAATCCTGGCGACATCTTCTCTTAATCTTGTCTGGCGATCAACCTCCAAAGTTGACCACCGCCGCAGGACTATTAACTACCTTACGTCACACAGGAGCGCTCCGCTCTGTAATTATCGTCCCGCTCAGCCGGCGTTCCCAATTTTATCAAAACAATGTAATGATGAAAGCCTTCGATCGACTTCACCTCTTAATATTTCTATGAAATTTTCATATATTCGAAGGCGCTTCATTACATACGCTCCCTTCCTCCACACTCCATCATCTCAAAAAATTTACTACACTCAAATTCGAAACCAAGTCTGCCTCGAAACCTCACACAACACTCCATCATCTCCACAAAAAAATCTCATAACATCACTACTCTCAAATCCTAAACAAAGTCTCATCAACCGTTCTCTAAAGCAAACTCTATATACGCTCCCTTCCTCGAAAAGTTTACAATACACTACACAAACATATATATACAATTTTTAACATTGAAACCAATTACAGATTTATATTATATTTCTTACCGTCCATATACATGCAATCTGTGTTAACATCAAATACCTGAAAAGCAATATTTTAAACATCATCATGATGAGAGAGTTTTTGTGACATACACTGCTGGCCACCCAAATTGCAACACCAAGAAAGACATGAGATATTACAACAAAATTTATTTTGTAGATAACATGTTGACCAAGTATCAAATGATTAAATTTATAGACTTCTGTGAAGTGTGGTTCCTGCCAAAATCAGTAGCAAGAGTAGCCGCCATTGTTGGAGATCACCGCTGCCACACGCCTCGGCATTGATTCAAAGAGACTTTGGATGAGTTCTTGGGGTACAGCAGACCAAGCAGCTTCCACACGTTGCCAAAGTTGATCTGCTGTGGCAGCTGGGGATGGAATCTGGGTCAATCGTAGAGCAACCATGGACCACATGTTTTCTATCGGCGAAAGATCCGGAGAGCGGGGCGGCCAGGGAAGCAATTCAATCTGGCGATTGACGAAGAACCGTTGGACAATGCGTGCCGAGTGTGTTCGCTCATTATCCTGTTGAAATATGGCTGTGGGCAAGCCCTGAAGGTAAGGAAGGACAACTGGCTTCAACACCACGGAGATGTAGCACTGGCTGTTTAAAGTACCGGCAATGCGCACTAGAGGTGTGCGAGAGTGATATCCAATACCGCCCCATACCATAATACCCGGTGCAAGACCAGTGGGGCGGTGCATAACGCAGCTGTTCAGCATCCTCCCTTCACGGTGTCTCCAGACTCGAATGCGACCATCGTGGTGTTGCAGACAGAAGCGTGACTCGTCAGTAAAGGCAATTTCATTCCATTCTGTCTTCCACATCCTTCTGTCATCGCACTATTATCGGTGGAGACGTCTGTGGTTCTGCGTCAAGGGTAGACAAAGTAATGGACGTCTTGCGGACAGAGAACTCTGCTGTAAACGGCGTCGAATGGTACGCGCAGACACTGGATGATGCGTTACAGACTGCATGTGCTGTGCTATGGTTCGTGATGTGACTGAGCGATCCGTCACTTCCATGCGCACAATTTGCCTGTCATCACGTGAAGTGGTGCGCTGAGGTGGATGCGATCGAACACGCCGGTCCGTCGTACCCTCCTGCATCCAACGATCACATATTCGCATTACAGTTGTTTGGTTTCGTCCAACACGACTACCGATTTCCCTGAAAGATAATCAACAATCTCGGTAGGCCACTATCCTTCCTCTGTCGAACTCGGATACTTGATCAAAAGATGATCGCTGTTTTCGACGAGGCATAATTGATCGTTTTTTTGAAAATACCACAAGAAAAACACAATTGCCGAACTTGAAATCGTCGAAATCTCCAAGCCTTAAATAGCGCTTTGAATTGGCACCACGGGCGCGCGTGATGTGCGTCTGCGCTGAAATTCAAATCATTTGAATATCTCACCTCCGCTAATGCATGTTGTAAATTTCATGTTATTTGCATGTTTCCTTCAGGGTGTTGCATTTACAGTGGCCAGCAGTGTATATTCTGACAATGAAATTGTCTCTTTCACAAAGGTTAGCTTAGCATCTACAAGTACGACAGTCATCGAGTCCATAATGTCCTGCTCGAAACACAATGGAAAACTTTACATGCTGCAAACACCAATTTTTATATAAAATCGCCGTCCTTTGCCGTCTCCGTCACACTTGTCATCACATTTTATGATATTCAATCTGTTTAGAACACAATCACAGCTTTCATCATGAAATTTTTTATCATATATTGAAAAGATCAGTCCCAAAACACTATCAACAATGCACTAGATTTTCCTTTCTATCATCATTATTTTAAATTCAAATTAATTAATTAAACCTATATGTACTTGCCATATGAACATATTTTTTTTAAAATTTTTATAACTTTATACCTTCAAAACATTTTTCAAAACACTTTTGCACACCAAAATCTACTTTATACTTTCAATCTAATTTTTACCTGATTTTCAATAATAACTTTCTATTTCACTCTTTCAAAACAATTTTCAACACTTTGCAAAATAACATTATATACTCAAAATACATTTTACTATTAATATTCCCTATCTACCGCGATATGTGCACTATACAAATCTCTACACATTTTATTTTTTATCTATTTATTTATTTTTTTCTTTTTTATTATTTTGGCAAAACACTTCCATTCAATACCATCAAGTGGTCAAAATATTTATTTATTGTAATGTATGTACATCCTATTTTGTTTAAATTCCCTTTGACCAAAACTTTCTGTAATTTTGCTGCACTGCTTCCCCACGTCCCTTCATTTTTTCTTTATATTTTATTTTCCTTAAATGTCCTTCTCTAACTTTTCTATAACTCAACAATACTTACTGTGGCACAAATTCCTTTCAATTCTCATTCCATATTCTAAGGGGCTTTTTCGACTGATCCCCGTCTTTTACGCAACTCTTTCACCGAAGGGCCTCTTTATGGGAGCGGTCTTTTTAACTCATCGGTTACTTAGTCAAAGGACACCGCGCTATTTTCCAACTTTTCCCCTCTTCACAATAAATATTTTTATTCCTAAACCCGCTATAAAATATCCTTTTCTTGTGTTGACCACTACAATCAGCTTTCTTTAACCTTCCTCTCCGTATCAAAATTTTATGGCTAACTCCTTTTAACTTATTTCTTACCCTTTTCACAACGTTTTACAATGCATAAACGAATCTTAAAATGGTTTGCAGCTGCTAAATATCTCCGAGACACCCTTGCTGGCTTAAAAAGCCAGCAAAATAAGCCCCAAACGTATTGGAATAATGTCTTATTTGCCGAAGAAAGCAAGTTTAACATTTTTGGTTCCGATGGGCGTATAATTGTATGGAGAAGAAAAAATGAGGAACTTAATCCCAAGAACTCAGTAGGAACAGTTAAGCATGGCGGTGGAGGTGTCCTTGTGTGGGGGTGCATGTCAGCATCAGGACTAGGTAATTTGGTATTTATTGATGGCATAATGAATCATGCTGTTTATATAAATATTTTAAGAGAAGTTTAAAATTATCAGCCCAAAATTTGGGTATTGGAGACAACTTTGCTTTTATCAGGATAATGATCCTAATCACACGGCTGTCAACGTTCGCTTCTGGTGGCTCTGTAATTGTCCACAAGTTTTGAAAACACCACCTCAATCGCCAGATTTAAATCCAATAGAACATATTTGGAGAGAACTGGAGGTTCGAGTACGAAAACACGACATTCACACGAAAAACGAACTAAAAACAATTATGATGGAAGAATGGATGAACATTGATGCAGAAATTAAAAAAAGAACTAGTGCAATCTATTCCCAGACGTTTAAAAGCTGTTGTGGATGCTAAAGGATACCCTACTAAATACATTAATTTAACGAAAAATTAGAATATTTACTAATATGTAGAGATTTTTTAGAAGTGTACGATGACTTTTGTGGGATAAAGTTTTTGTTACTTTTTGATTATTGGTTCTTAAAAATGAAGTTTTCAAATACAGAAGTGGAAGACTAGGGGCGTTGGGACACGAACTGCACACGTTGTTCGTCTCCGTAAACTGACCGAACGGGATCGGTGTGTCTCGAAGCGTGAGGTTCGTAAGAACCGCAAGAAACCACTCCAATTCATCAACAGTGAGTTTGATCAGGAAGCAGGGGTTACGGTGCACCCCAATACTTTGCGGAGAGAACTGCATGCCCTCAATATAGACGGATGTGTTGCCGCCCAAAAACCAGCATCACCCCATCCAGCAAAGCCGGCAGACTCGCTTGGCGTTTGTAACGTCGCACCTGGACTGCGGACCATTGGAAAACTGTTTTATGGAACGATGAGTCACGCTACACGCTCTTCCAAGTCTTGAACTGAATAAAATAATTTTAAATATGTAAACATATATTTATTGCCTTTTGTTTCTATAAAGTTATATTTCATAACCTCATTCATCATAACATGGGGCTCTAAAGATGCAGTTTTTGCATATCATAAAATGAATCAGCCTGATTTATATGTACATGTGTACTGAGTTTTCCTTAAGGCGGAACGAATTATTCTGTTTTGTACTGATTCTGAGTTTTTTTATACGAAATAATCGCGTTTTAGAAGGGTTTAATGTACTCTGTTTACTGTACCCAAGAATATTTAAACATTGTACAAGTTACCTCCAGCCAAATTCTATGTAAAAATCTATGGATTCTGTATTCAAAATTGATAACCAGATACTAAGCATGTTGAAGAAGCAGGAAATCTTCTGATCCCAGGCAAATAAACGTGCATTTTCTGATCGCGATCAGAAAAATTCCCCACAGCATAACATGGGCAATCACCATTTGATATATCAATTTATGCATCGCCTTAATTCCAAATAAATAAAGGGTTCTGCCTCATCGAATGCACTGCTACTCTGTACTTCTCCCTAAAATAAGACGCCCATAAACATGATCTCAAAAATGAATGAAAGGGACAGATAAATAGGTGACTAATCTAGTGGTGGGAATTCATTTATGCGAATTGCATTAAATTCCTCTAGATGAGGGGTGGCCAACTCAAAACAGTCCGGGTACCATTTGAGAAAAACATAAATGACTGTGGGACTAACTATAATATCGGAGTGAATTTTGATGTTTGCTGCGCGAAAGGCAAAAATACCATCATCAAGTATCAGATTTGTATACCTCACTAAATATTTTAACTTTAAAGTGATTTCAAATATTCATATTTATATTATTTAAAAAACATACAGGGTGCGGTAGAAAGAACGTTCTGATTTGGAACGTCAATAACAAAAATACAAAGCAGGATAGAGAAAGAAATCTTTTCACCCCGTTGAACCCATTATGTTTTAAAGATTACATCAGTTAAATGGCGACCGTCATTTTCGATGCAGTTTTGAAGTCTCTTTCGGAAATTTTGCATGGATATACGGATCATGTCCCGCGGAATCGCCGTGATTTCTTGCGTAATTGCAGCCTCGAGTGCTTGCAAATTTGTCGGTCGGTGCTGGTACACTTTTGATTTAACAAAAAATTTTGCAGGCACTCAAGGCAGCAATTATGCAAGAAATCACGGCGATTCCACGGGACATGTTCCACAGATCCATGCAAAATTTACGAAAGAGACTTCAAAACTTCATCGAAAATGACGGTCGTCAATCAATTGATGTAATCTTTAAAACGACTGCCTACGTTCGGAGCCAATTTTTTTTAAATTGTATTTTTTAAGGATTTTTTGGTCTTTTATGGTAAAGTAGCATTTAAAAATAAAAAATAAAAAATACTCGCCTGTAAATACCATACTTTTTTATAAATTGGTCAATTTGAAGTAATTTTTAATGAAATTTAGCTAAAACGCCTATCACTCTGCACAAAATTCTAATTCTACTATTTTAATTTACTTCTCACACATGATACATGTAAAATGACCCACAATCTAAGAGAAATTTTAAAATGCAAAAATAATACAGACAATTTTATGTTCCAATATGAAAATTTTCCCCGATGCGCCATTCCTTTCCTTATAAAAACAGCCCCAAACAAAAAAATATTTATTATACATCAATTATTGTGCGTCATTTCATTAACAGTAGCATCTAAAACATTTCCCGAAAATTTTATCAAATTACATGCATTATTATATGAAATATCATCATAACGGTAGAGATTTGTGTTAAAAAACATAATTCTGAGAAAAACGCATTTGAAGTTGTTTGTCACTTCAATTTTGTATGAGACGATGTGTTTGAAAATAGCTATAACTCTGCTTCTATTTGATGTAGAATGAAAATCAAAACGGTTTTGAAAAGAGAAAAGATTGATTTACACGATTCTTGCAAAAAATAAGATTGACCAAAATAGTGAAAAAATGCCATTTTCAACGTAGGCAGTCACCTTAATGGATGACAATGGCATAGTGTGTACTTCTCGGGTATAAAAGATTTCTTTCTCTATCTTGCTTTGTATTTTTGTTATTGATGTTACAAATCGGATCGTTCTTTCTGCCGCACCCTGTGTAAACACAGTATCCTAAGAAAAGCCGCATTATACAGAAGATCGTTCTCACTTTATGGAAACGATTTTATAATTCATTTTTGACGTTTGCATTTTGAGATAAAAATTTGTCAGCTTCAGAATAATCGTCTGCTACTGTTCTGTTTTGATTGGAAAGTAAAATAAAAGATTTATTTTGAAAATGGCTCCTAAAATTGATAGATGTTTCGAAGGTTACGTAACTGCACTTTCCTTGGAGAAATATTCGTATCAACAAATTATAAAGCGGTGTAAAAATCACGGTTATGGCGTTTTTTAAAAAAGGTATTTATAATTATAAAACACAGGCCGACAAAAACATTTTCTTTTTGGTGCCTAGGATTTTAGAACTGATTTTACCTATATTTGGGGCGCTGAATCAAAATATGAAATCAGTTTTTCTCTATCAGCTTTACTTTTTTAGATACAGTAAAACCTCGTTTATCCGGACTAACTGGGACCACAGGCAATCCAGACAATCGAAAATCCGGATAATATGGGTAATACGCAATACAAAATCCTTATCTAAAAAGACTTACTTTGTTTTGTAACAAAATTACATAGTATTGTTTACAAGACATTAAAAATATAAAAATAACTTTTCACATCATTTCTTAACAAATAATTGGTAAGTCTAGTGAAGCTTTCTTCAACTCAATAAAAAGCATTTTTTTACCATAATTTATGGTACACACTATGCAGGAACTGCACATTGAATCAATCTAAAAAGCGAATATTTGGCGCACTTGTAGTGACGCTCTTGCTATCATAGTTAAAAGTTGTTATCTAAAGTCAACATTAAATAAAAATAATATCTGCAAATCTGATCCGGATCAACGAGGTTTTACTCTACATCCACTCTTCTACTCGTATGAATGTTTCTTTCTATTCAATACATTCGAGTATGGGTGATTTGTGTCTGCCGTCCAGTTAGTTCCAGGAAAATCCGCTAGAAGAAATAAGTACTGCCTGTCCGGTAACTGTAGTGACCTTCAACGTTTCAACTGCAGAGGAGGTTAGTTTGTGAGTTCTCGCCGCGCAGGGTATATCGAAGTGAGCCTCACGTGATATTTCGGTTTAGGAAAGAGTTGTTACGCACAGTTAACGTAAAACGTACTGGGTTGTAGATTGTTGTATTTGTGTTGAAGAATGGAAATTAAATGAGTTCAATTAGACGCCTGATGTGTTTTGCTGAATATGTGGAGAATACACGTTAAAAGAACACAGAAAAATTGTTGGTGACTTTTTATCTTGGAAACTTTGGTGATCAGGATAAAACCTGGGCGCCGCATGTGGTCTGTAAAATTTACGACAGTGGACTACCGGGAAAAGGAAAAGACTGAAATTCGATGGATTGGAGAGAACCCAAAATCCACTTCGATGACTGTTATTCCTGCCTTGCAAATATTAATGGAATCAATGGAAAGAATCGTAGCTTATCCTCACTCAGAGGAAGTGCCGATCCCAACGTTTCACCACTTACCGCACCAGTACTCTGTGAGGAGTGAGGACGAGTGGTGTTCCTCTGATCACCCTTTTCATCAATTCCTCAACTTTTCAGCCAGGATGAATTAGAGATCTCAACCTGTCAAAAGAAGCTTCTGAATTTCTGACTTCCAGATGGAACGACAAAAATTTACTGGAACAAGGAACCAGCGTTACCCTTTATCGTGCAAGAGAAAAGGATCTGCAACCCTCCTTCTCTCATGAAGGCAATTATATTTTGTCACGATCCAATATAATTGTTAAATAATAATTGTTCTATGATCCAATAGAACTCCTGGGGAAAATGGGTCTTCCTGAATATTTTCCAGATGATTGGCGCCAATTTATAGACAGCTGAAAGCGAAGTTTGAAATGGGTCCTTCTACACTATGGGAACAAATATGGTTCAGTACCAATTCCTCAGTGAACGAAAATGAAAGATGAATATGACACCATAGCTTTGGTCTTGGAGAAGATAAAGTATCATGAGCATCAATAGAGGATTTGTGTGGACTTGAAAATGGAAAACTTTCTCCTTGGACAGCAAAGTGGCTACACCAAATATACTTGCATCGTGTGCCTCTCGGATAGCAGAGACAAAACACACCACCGGGTTAGAAAAGAGTGGCATAAGAGAGAAAACATGGACGTTGGGGAAAAGAATGTCATTCCAAAATACATCCAAGAATGTCACGGAAAAGAAGTTTCCGAAGTTTTGAGTGACTAGTTGGTTTCATCGATGACTTTTCCCGCTTTCTTGCTTTATGTAATTAGATAAGTACGACTGCAATATTCTCTATGATTTTTATGTTCCTTTAACATTTAAAAAAATATGATAATGATAATAAATTCCCTGTTTAGTTTTTTTTAATTTGATCCATGGATTTAACTTAAAATAGTGTAACGTACGTATATTTCACTAAAATGTTATATCTTAGAAATTTGAGCTCCTATGCAAAAGCTAATGCCATGTTTAAATTCAGGGCATCAAATTCATATGAAATCAGCTCCAAATACCCCGGCACCAAAACCACTGTTGGCCAGTGTAATATATTAAATTTAAAAGAAAACAAAGTCTAACTGAAAGGAAAAATGAAAACATGACGGTGAAACCTCATCCTAAGACTGTTTGTGCACAGGTAAATATCAAGAAAGTCTGATCCTAAAAGGAATTTGTTCATAAAGATTTGAATTTAAAAAAGATGTTTAAATCTAAAGTTCACCTTGCTTTTGCCAAAGCATATTGCTGAAAGAAAAACAAATTTTTAGAAAAAAATATCAAAAACACCTACCTGCGGAAAAATGGAAATTTGTGGTAACACTCGATGAGGCATGAGACTGTAATAAAAAATGATCCATTTTCTATTGCTCAACTCAAGGTAGTGACCGTACGAAATGGCTTCGTCATTGTACAGAAAAGTTCCCAAATGGATTCATGATAGTTGCAGGATTTTTTTACAACGGTAAATTAAATATAAAAAACGGTCTCAATTAAAGCCAAAATTAATTCACACTACTAGGAGCAGAATATTTTAGAACCATTTTTTGAACAAGAAATTCCAGCCTTATATGGAAAGGACATCGATAAAGTTGAGCTTCACATGGACAAAGCCTCTAGTCACACGTCTAAACCAACTGCCGCTTATTTAGCAAAGAAAGAATCAGAAACGGGAATAAAGTGTATTCCATTTAATGAAATACCTGTAAAATTACCTGACGCTTCTCCAATGGACTTTTGTGCTTTCGGTTTATTAAAGCGAGCCTTACGAAAACGGCATCCAAGAACACTGAACGGACTTTGTAAAACGGTCCAAGGGGAATAGGATAAAATTGACATGACAGTACCAAGAAAAAGTTTACTTTCATGGAAAATTCGAGCCAGAGCTTTTGTCAATTACCATGGCTAACCGATAGAAGAAAATCGTCGCAAAACATACGGCATTTATACATAAAACTTTAATATCAAAATCGTTCCCATAAAGTGCGAACGACCTTCTGTAATATAGGAAAATTGTATTATTGATGTTTCGGAAAATTTCATTCTCGATAAAAATGTATGATTAGTGAAATATTAATTTTGTCCCAATCAAAATGTTTATGAATGTCAAAATATCTTCCAAAAAATGCGAAATTTCCCAATCTCAAGTTTTTAAAATCAAATATTTAAAAAAATAAAAAACTTCAAAGTAGCAATTTTGAAACGCACCTTTTTGAAATACATTTGATTTTTGAAAAATAAAGATTGATTTAAAAAATAACAAAACAAAATCAGTTTTCTTAACAAGATGAAATCAAGTCATGAAAATTTGGTCCCATTACAAAGCAAACCATATCATCAGTCTTCTTAATAATCAGTAAGTAGATAAAAATTTAATGAGGCAGGCTTGATGAGCACTAGAGGCAGAAAGGGTAGTAAATTCAACGTCTATTTCCTTGGACTTAATGTGTTAGATGTTGGAAAAGGTCCTTTCTCAAACATAAGTGCTGCCTAAGATGAAAGAAGTATTTATTTTCAAGCAACATATTAATTTTCAATTGCTTTTTCAATTGGGCCTGTTAAAAAGCCGCCGGTTGGCATCCCTGCTCTCGATTATTTGCGCTGTATTTTCAGTGAATAACACTTTCGATTTGTTTACCCGAGTTTACTTACAATTTTTAACAGTTTTGTTTTTGATTCTGAAAGGGAGGCTAAATGAGAAGGGGTGGAACTGACAACAAAGAGTAAACAACGAACTCTCCGAGGGTGGCTCTCTCACCAAGAAGAAAGGCGCCAAAATACGAACCACAAATAAGCATAAAAAACACATTTACTTTGATATTAATTATATATACTTGGGATGGCATCGAATTTCTGTATTGAAATGGGGAAGATTGGATTCAGCTAACTCTTACAAATTGCTCTTCGCAGTTCCTATTGATATTACAAAATACAACGAACAATAAGTTAAATATTTCATCGCGTACGGAACTCATAAACTCGAATATTGGACAGACATAATAACTGACTTGTAATAGCCAGAGTCCAGAGTTAAGAAATGAGAATTATATTTCAATGTCAAACAAACGTTTAGGGGACACAGTGCCCTAAAAATGGTCAAAATACCGATTTTTTTTATTCACTCAAATTATTGTCCCCACCTTTCTATAATATGATCACAAAATTTCAAAGCTATATCTTCAATACTTTAAAAGTTATTTAGATTTTTATAAGGATGTCAGAAAATTAAAGGGACAAGTGACCGTTTAAAGTGGGCTTGGTATTTTTTCCCAATAGCCTGAAAATTATAATTAATATTGAATTAATTATTTTTTTTGCTCACCAGAGCAAAAGTATCCGTTAACCGTAACTGATTGGATTGTTTACACATGGTAACGGTAGTTATACTAATTTCAGGTAGGACTTTGTCAAGTAGCATGATTTATTTTTTCTTGATGGTATCTTTTTCTTAAATGTCATATTTTAAGATCGTTATAACTTCTTTAATAATTTAGATAGAGATTTAAAAAAAATTTATATATATTCTTTATTATATGCTTCAGGAAACTTAGCATGGAATTAACATTAAGATTTATTTGTTGAATTTTTAAAAAAATCTTAAACCAAGAGCAGCTGTTGTCAACTCTATTTTCTACAGTTCACTGACATATTTTTAAAATTGCATAAAATATTTTATATTGAAGTTCGATGGATAAAATGTTTTATATATGCTTTTTTATATGATTATTTTAAATACCCATAAAATTTGTATATCATTTCATTTAAAGGGACTTTTTTTAATAAATGAAAACTTAAAATGGCTTTTATTTTTTTTTTCCATTTTTTTTCCCATTGTTTTTTCCATTTGTTGGCTCCATATTTGTTTTTTCTTGACATTCATGCAGTAAAAGTGCTAAAACTTTTTTTGTGTTTCAGATACAAGTATTAAACTTTTTATACAGGTTTTCTATTATGTATGGAATAAAGCTTGGCATGGAATTATGCAATAAAATGCTTATTTCTTTTTTTATATTAAAAAATATACAACAAACTGTCAGATTTCATCGTTTTTCACTGCAGATAATAGAAATTTTTTTAAATAAAATGTAATTTTAAAGGAATCTAAAAATTCCATGGCAAGTTTTATGTAGTAGGCTTAGGTACATTTACTAGAAAAAAATTGGAGCAAAAATATTAATATTTTAAAAAGTTATAAAGATTTAAAATAATTTAAAAATTTCAATTTTAATTAAATTTACTGTTAAAATAAATTTTACTTTTCAGAATATGTTTTAAATTGACTGCTAAAATGCAATACAGTTAAAATGTTTATTGAAATACTTAAAATACAAATTTTTTATGAAAGGGTACTGTGTCTCCTTAAAGCTGTTCGGAATAGGTGAACAAAATATAGCAATGACACCCAGTTTACAAAAATATTTTTTCTCGGAACCATGCCTCTAAACACATGTGACGTAGCGTAAAATTTCAATCTCTAGCCCCATGGAATATCTTCTATACCTTCCCACATTTGTCACAAATAGGAATGGCCGAATCGGGTACCCGAGAAAATAATTGTGGTTGTAGAACTGGGTGTTCGGAAGTGGAAAATATTTTTTAAAAATTTAATGGGCCTAAACAGTGTTATCGTGCTTTAGAAATTATCACTATCTAGATCTATGGAACCTTTTGTGTTAAGCGCATACACACTATTAACTACCAGATCCTCCTCAACAATCTCAGAGGTTAATCACCTCCTGCTGCCAAAAGATTGGCTTTTATTGATTTATTCCATATAAATTTTTCAAAAGGTATTTTATTTATCGCACTTATAAACTGCTAAAATAAATTTCATTTTATATTAGTACTTAAAAGTATGAAATATAGTCTCCGACGAATTTCTAATCTACTGGCAAATTGAAAATAAAAGCATAAAATCTTCATGCCGCATTTACACATTTGGGCTCGCGCCACCCGCAAGACATTCGCGAGACATTCGTCACGGTCCTGCATCGAACCGAGTGACCGTTCTCACATTCGCACCTCTTGCTGTGAACAAGACTTCTCGGTGCCATTCGCCCCTTTGACTCGTGCCAGAAAACCGCTCCCGACACGATTGGCCAGGAAAAACGGCAAGAACACCGTTTACACATTCGACTCCCGCGATTCGACTCTCCGCTAGCACGAATGTGTAAATGTGGTGTCAGACGGAGTTTCGGGTTTTAGTACCCATTTCCTGAAATTAAATTAAATTAAAATAAATTAAAAAGGAATATATTTTTTACTAAATTTCTTTACATTATAAATAAATATAATTCTTTCATTAATATTTAGGGCAAATGTTTTGTGGATACTGTCTTATTCAAGCCCGGGTAATATCCGGGTAGCCAGTTCTGAAATTTTAGGCAGGTTCTGCAATCTCTAGTTAGAAAGATTTTTAGCTAAATGAGCTTCTGTTTCACTTTCTGGTTTGATTAGCTTCGGGCGAAGACGGTAATCAGTTTAGCTAATCACAACATCGATCTCCGATTCTTTGATGCCGAGAAAATTACAACCCACCACTCTCTCCTATAAATAGCTCGTTCTATGCTAATGTCAAATTTCCTACTATTCAGATTTTTATCTTTCTTTCTCTCTATTTTTGTGCTTGTGTCGATAGACAATAAAGAGTGTTGGGTGTACAGGAATACACCGGGAATATTTGATGACACGCACACACCCATTCACTGGGTTGAAATTCACCACATAGTGGAACTGGCTTTGACAATTTGTACAGTCCACATAGGAGAATGGGTCTTACAACCCTCTTCCGAGAGCGGGTACATTTGCCTGCCTTTGCGTGTTTAGAAACTTCTTGAATGGGTTTATTAAGCGAAATTTGTGGTGACCCTATATATATATATATATATATATATATATATATATATATATATATATATATATATATATATATTATATCTATCTATCTCTCTCTCTATATATATATATATGTCAATTTCGTTTCTTCACGCCCATAAATTAAACCGTTATATTCCGAATATCTCTTAGAATTATGCTGCAGTCGACGATGGTCCGGGAACTAGGAATTATGTAGAATCTTACCAGTAGTTGCAGACATCTCACTTCTCAATACAATGACGACAAATCCAGTATTATTTAATAATATTTATTATATCCTTTCAAAACTCTCAGCTCCATTTATACGATTAAATACGTCCCATCCCAATTTAAATTGCGTGCGCACAAGGGCGACACGTCCGCTTCCTTCCTAAATACCCATGGCTCTGAAGATTAAACCCTTTGTTCACAAGCTTTTAATTCACTACGCATGCTCAAACTGACGCGTTATGACGCTCATTACTTATGCGTGACATCACATAGACCTTCTATAGAGTTCCATTGATGACTGTGCATGATTTTTAATGCGAAGCTGTCAAGGCTATCACTCTATTTTTAGATTCTCCACGTGGATCTTCGAAATTCAAATCAAGTCCAATCTTTAAAGCTATTTTCACCGCGATGCATTTATTCTCCTTATTTGTGATTTCCTACTCCTAAATTGCTAATTATTATTTCTTCCTAAACAAAACCCCCGTTTAAAGTTCACGCGATCGCCCCCCCCCCATTTATAGCATTACATATATATATATATATATATATATATATATATATATATATATATACATGGTGTGCCCATAAAGTAACCGGACAATTTTTTATAAATAAGAGAATTATTACTCACCTTCAAATAAATTTATCGCCTTCAAAATAATCGCCAAAGGAGTCTGTACAAATTTTCCAACGTTTCTTCAAGTCATCGAAGCACTGTTTATAGGCGTCGGAACTAACCGTTCGCAAAATACGCGTAACATTTGATTTAATATCCGAGACGTTTTCAAATCTCTGTCCTTTCATGGATTTTGCATTTTTTTTATTTCAAAGGACTTATTCACCACGAATTTGTTCCTGAAAATCAAACAGTTAATCAATATTTTTACAAGGAGGTGCTTTTTCGATTAAGAAACAGGATAAGGCGAGTTAGGAAGGAAGTGTTTGATTCTGGGCAAAGGTTTCTTTTACACGATAAAGCTAGGCCCCATACAGCAATTTCTGTACAAGAATATCTTCCTAAGCATTCAATTACAGTGATAAATCACCCACCATATTCTCCCGACTTATCGGCAGCTGATTTTTTCTTTTTCCGAAGCCAAAGATGGCCATGAAAGGACAGAGATTTGAAAAGACCTGTGCGTGTGGCGGACATATGTGTGTGCTGCCTCCCCCCGACGCTACGCCTACGGTCTTCAGTGCAATTTGATCTGCTTCTAAATTTGGTAAAACACCATATTGTCAAGCCAGATACAAAATTACGTGATGCAATTCCTGTTCATGACAAATTGATGGTCACACTACGTTTTCTGGCTTCAGGTAAGCATATTCAAGCGAATATTCAAGAACAGTAGAGTCCCTCTACATATTTTAGGTATTTTTTATGAATACATCTTTTCCTTCAGCTTAATTATATTTTCAGTACTACAAACTGCATACGTAGATCCAAGTTTTTGACCTAACAAAATAGAGTTAACAAAGCAAAACAACTTTGTGATTGTACAATAAAACTCAAAATTTATTTATTGTACAGCACTACAAAACATAGGTGTAACAGACTCACAAATAAACGAATAATACGCTAAAAGTTCCAACTAACAACTGAAGGGAAGAAACAAAAGAAAATAACCGTATAATTTATGTCTCACGTTCCATAACAACTCCGGATCCTCATAAAGATGGATTAACTCCAACACTTCATCATCAGTCCACTCTCTTTTATCTGGTACAACCTTCTTTTTACTCATTTTGAAAAATTATTTACCGATTTATATTTATTGCGAAATAAAAATAAAAATTAAATAAAAGAATGAAATCGAGTCTCAGCTCTGACAAGAATCTTCCAACAACGACGGAAGATTGGAGACTAAGTAACGAGAGCGGGAATGAGCATGTCCACTTGTGACAGCTGCAATCTCTGATACTTGCGCCTGCTTGGCGCCGATGCTGCTCTCAAGCCCCTATCCATTTGTGAGTCTAGTGTCAAGACTACTCTCGAGACTGTTTTGTCACAAGTGGACACTTAGCATTAGAAAAGAGGGAGAGCCAAGTCACAGGTGCAGAAAGGGACATTATTAAGAGGGGAATAGCGAACATGAGTACAGTGTGAGAAACAGGCAACGAGTCTTGATCAGCTGCATTTAATGAACTTGCCAAGTGAAAGTGGATACCAAGGTGTCCGGAGGGGAAGGAAAATAAGCAGATAAGTGGCCAAGGAGATAGCAGGGGATCGTTAGTGTAGCAGCAGGGGATCCCTTGGACCGGGAGAAGTTGGAGCCTGAGAAAAGAGGGCGTCGGAAGCAGGGCTGCTGCCCCCTCGGTTTTAGATTGGAGAAAATGAAAGGATAAATTATATGGGACAAGTTCAGGGGTCTCATTGGTTAGAGAGGGTCACCAATGGTAGCCCAGAGCGAAAAAGTCTTAATGAAGTTAAGAGTGGAGTAATTGGTGTCGTAGAGACTGAGATATTCTGAAGCTGAGATTGAGAGCTGACATTATGATATGTAGATGATGATATTGAGATGCCCAGCGGCAGGACCCAGATAGCTGCCGTCTTCAGTGATTGAATCAGCGGATCAAGTCCTAGAGCTTAAGCCGCACCCGCACCATACGCTGTCCTCTACAAGAGGCAAGAGATGTCCAGTGACCCCTGTGGACCAATCAGCGAGGAGCGCAAGCCTAGTTGTTGATCACCAAAGGAGAACCCATTGTGTCAAGGAGAGGCCCCTTTGTTATGCAGGCGGGGAGTCTTCGAAAGGTAGGGAGAGTTTTGTGTTTTCCTTCATACCAATGCTCATAACGTGTAATGCCCGAGTTAGTTAATAGATGGCTAGGTTCATTTATGGTTTTTAGATATTCATATAGATATATATATCGACTAGAAATGTTGATTAAGAATAATATTTGCATGAGCTATAATAATGATGAGGCATGTTTATGTTTGTGTATATTGTGATAATATTTAATAAATTTATTGATTAACGTACATTTGAGTAATCACTCTTAGTTATATCAAGTACTACCACTAATTACACCGACCACTACCGCAGTTTACTTCAAGCGTCTCTCCATTGCTAACATTCTAGGAGACAATGATCAACTGATTGAATACTGCCACACCGTCCAATCATAGCTTAACATATCCTCGATCTTTATTATCTCTTTATTCCTTACCTCACAGTTCTGGGCGCTATAAACCTCGTTGCCAAAAATTACATCTTTTTTCTCAACCAATAACATACATATATCTTTCTCCAGCTTTGCTTTAATGTCGAGTGGTATGCACCCAGGCAGGACCGCCAGTGCCTCAGTCGACACTGCCCTATAACATTTTCTCATAGTCAGGAGGAATGGTCTTTGAAGTTGCCGCAATTTCATATTCATAGTATTTCTATCTTCGTACCTGGCTTGGATACCATAAAGTAGTATCTTTTCAATTACACTATTGTATATCTGTTTAACATTCTCTGCTTTCAAACCCCAAGTTTTCTTATACAGCCTATTTAGTTTATTCATGATCTCAATTGTTTTCTCTCTTACTTTTGAAATATGACAATTAAAATTTAACTTTTCATCTAAATGTACACCTAGATTTGAGTTCTCCTTGATGGTCTCTAACACCAGTCGCTAGAATCTGTCTACTATACTTCCCCTTTATGATTGTATATAGATACCACCAAATATGTCTTTTACCGTGATTCTTTCCAGAAAAGTCTTAAACATAGATCTTTAGGCTTTTAAAATCTCCTTCCTATTAATCGCCCTTTCCTTCTTAAACTCTATTTCATACTTTTTTTTAAACTAGGGTTCCTTTCTTTTTGATAACTTTCCTTTCTTTTCTCAGCGCTCTTATCTTGCTTCTCAAAGTATTCAAACCAGTATTCCACCAATGGGCATTTTTAATTTTTACCAACTCTCCTCTTCCTATGCTTTCTACAAAGTTTTTCTAATTCACCCCCCAGCTCTTCATCGCATTCTTCCAAGTTCTTGTTAATGAGACTATCTTTCCATTTTATAATCTGCTATCTTAACTCTATCCTAAAGTCCCACCAATTGAGGTTGCTAATATCCCATCTTGTTCTTTTATATTCCAATATCTTCATGTGTAATGTCGAATGTGACAGCGTTATGATCTGTCAGGGAGTTATCCTCTACTTTCCAATTTATAACGCAACCTTCATCCAGTCCAAAAGTTATCGTAAGGTCTATCCAGCCTAAACCAAATGGGCCACAGTACATTGGTAAGCTACTAGGAATATTATGGATAACTCCATGTTCCGCCGCTACGATTTCCAGTATTGTTAAGCCCCTAGCATCCGTATGTCTCTGACCTCACACGGTCGATTTAGCGTTGCGATTCGATATAAATTTAGGATCACATTTTAGGATCACCTTTTCATCTTTAAAATTCAGCAATAATCTTTTAATAACGTTTATATGTTGTTCAGCCCTATCAGTTAGTGTGTTAATGGCTGGGGGCAAATAAGCGGAAATCACTATAAGATCAAAATTTAACTTGCCAATAGTTATATACGCAATATATATAATCGGAATTTCACAATCGTAATTTAATGACAGCATGGGGTAGGCCCCTTAAAATAGTATAAATATTGATTGCAATTTCCTTGATAGTTCGTGACATTAAAAACACTTCTAACCATAGCTTAACATATCGCAAGATACGCAATTGACGTAAAAGCAAGGTGAGGAGTTTTTAAAATGACCACAAAATATAAAATCAGGGAACCAGGTGAGGTGACATTGTTTATGAAGGAACGATAATTTCTGCATGGTTCCAGAAAGCAACTACAAATTTTGATGGAAATTTGTCAAAGATTTTTGAAATGTACAGAGGACAGATAGAATTAAAATTGCACAAGTATTGATTACAATTTCGTCGATAGTACGTGACATTAAAAACACTTCTAACCATAGCTCAACATTGTTGACGTATTGTACTTACTATAATGCATTTGCATGAATTATACTGTCTTTAGTATTATGAAATAAACAACTCAAAGAAATAAGCTTAAAATGTTCTAACCTTTGTTTCATTATTTCTCTTAAAACATCTTTTAACTTGATCGTAGTTCTGAGAGTTATTCCTAATATTGCAAAAAATATTTAGAATTCTTTGGTAAATAACAATATTTATGAAACTAACAAAGAAGAGTTTTATTTTAGGGTTTAAAATAGGAGCGATATATTTTCAACTAATCAAATTCCAAATTCAATCGCAGTAGGTGGTTTTCATAAAAACAATCTTTGTTTTGAGTTTTTATCATAAATGGATTTTTGTATTTAAATAACATATTTGTCTGTAGAAGCAATTTTTTTAAAAAATAAACCTTATCATTGACGAATAATAGGATCCTTTGTTTTATAATACCAACCCAATCTCTATTTATTCCAAAAACTATGTGGGTTAAAAACTGTGATTTTTTTTCAAATTGTTAGTCATTAACAGAAAAAAAATGTTTAATAAGCCTTATCCGAATATATTAGAATGTTTTCATGGAAATGCTAAGTCCGAATATATTAGCATTTCCATAAAAAGTAATTTTTCATTAAAAGCAAAATAAACTTAATGTCTTCATTAGCGGATAATTAGATTTTTTAGAGTGTTAAAGACCGAAACAGATAAGTTTTTCAGTTTTGATTGTTTTAAAATGTTTTCTTGTATTATGTGATAGAATGTTGTATTATTTGACAATCAAGTTTATTTTGTAACATAAAGACCGTTTTTTTCAGAATATGAATGCAATGTAAATGATTTCCGTCATTTGAAGATGTATTCATTTGTAAGAAATTTATGCTATGCAGAATATTTATAATTAATCATAAAATGTTTTATGAACCAGTGGAATATTATGAAAAAGTGTACCAATGATAATTAAAGAAATTGTTTCAATTGGAGACAAAGAAACGACACTCGTATTAAAGTATATTTTTAAGCATTAACAATGATTTTCAGCTGAAAGGATTTTTAATTAAAGATCTGTTTATGACAGATTTCAATGCATAATGTTTCCTAATCGTTCCCTGAAAGGCACAAGGTACTGTCAGATTCAACGGAATGAGTATAATTCTGTTTAATTATGTATATATTTTAAATATTACATATTGTTGTGAAATTTTTTTTAAATCGTCTTTAAGGCTGCTGTGAACTAATCCTATTAAATTCTCTCACCTCAATTTTAACATATGGAGAAAATTTGTCTACTATTTGCAGCTACATAAATGCTGATAATCCAATAAAAATGGTATTTTCAGATAACGTGAATTTTTCTGGACCTTGCAACAGGATTCGTTTTATAAATTTTGTCCACCATAGAAATTTAGGAGCGTTCAAAACACACTCTACGGGATTTTTCTCCAAAATAATTTTAATTTAAAACATTATTTTCTTTTTTAAAAAAAAACGAAAAATACCCCAAGATGTAAAATTTCTTTCTCTATAACGGAGTACAGTTTTACAAAAAATCTTTCAATTCAAGCCGGCATTCCTTGGACATATTTTCTCCATAGATCAACATCGAGGTGAGCCAAGAGGGTTAGTACACGGCAGCCTGAACTTTAAAATGAGTTTGTAACAGCTGAAGATATCTACAACTACTCCTTTATGGATGTTTTTGAATTATTCCCTGAGGGAAGAACCTATTTACACCAAAGCTATGCCTATATAAAAATATTTTAACGCTTACACAATTCGCAAATAATAGTCACACCTTTCATAGGTTTGACAAAAAGAAAAAATGAAGGAAATGAAGATTTTTTCTTTTTTTTTCTTCTTTCAAATGAAGGACACTCCCGGAAGCTTCAAAATATATCAATGCAAACTTCTCTTCAAAAATAATGGAATCACTTGATTATAAACTATTTTTCTGTTTAATATAATAATCATGTTATTTAACGTATTTATGTTTAGAATTACAACAGTCAAACAAATTTTTGAGAAATAGAGTTTTGATTGCAGAAAGAGTAAACCCTTTTAGATTTTTTTTTATTATTCTTGCTACTTCACGTGCTTGTTGCAGTTAAAGTTGAAGTAAATCTATTTTTTGCGCAACAGTTTGCCAGTTACATCGGTTCTTTGTAAAAGCTGATGCAAACGGAAGCACCTTTTCGGATTCTTCGTAAATCCGTTTGGAATCTTTAGCAGTTCTGTGACTAAATTTTCCCGAAAGTCTAGAATATTAAATTTCTACTCAAAACACATCTGGATACCCCTCCAAAATAGCTTGTAATAATCTTTGTACAAGCTATATATTTCTATGTATAAATATATAGTTATATGTATACATTGTTATACAATTATGTCAATATTAATTACATTGTTTTATATTTATACCTATTTATTATTTATTCTATACTGTAGTGTAATGTTTGAAACGTAGTGCTGGTTAAAGCGAAAATGTTGTGCCCCGTGATTCCCCCACCCCTCTACCAATCAGAGGAGGGGCGTTGAACCCAAGAGGGGTGCTGCGTATCGCGGGGAGTCTGTCAGAAAGGAAGAGAAGGAGAGCGTGTATGCTAGGAGTCGGAGGTTTGGCGAGATTTAAGAAGGCTCATCTCACCTCTGGTTTGGTAATTAGAATTAAGATAGAGAAAGAGAATCACTGAGAGTAGTTTCAGGAGGCCTGGCAAGATAAAAGGAGGCTCGTCTCGTCTCCAGTTAATTAATTGATCGGTAACTAGATTAGAGTGTAGGATAGCCGAGGTCTGGTAAGATATTGCAGGCTTGCCCACCTCGTGCAGAGTTTTCTTCACTTTTTATGTTAACTGTTTAAATGTTAAATCTGTAAATAAATTTATATTCATCTTGATCAGTGACGACTCATTTTTGCACGGCCTCATTTGTCCCTATGCCACAGAGAAAAGAACTTAAGTGAACCGGTGTAAGAAAGAGGGTTCACGACATATACATTGTTATATAATTATATGTATAAATATATTGTTTTATATATTTATAAAAAATATATTTGTTTTATTTCTCTCTATTCTAAAAAAAAAAGTAACTCCCGCTGCCGCCGCCGCTGTCAAAAGCTTGTCACGCTACCTCCTCCGAAACCGCTGAGGTCGAGAGTGGATGCAGAAAAAGGGGGGGGGGAACAAAGTAAGACATGTCTCATCTTTGCCGGACTTTTAAATTTTATGTTTTGTGAGAAAATATTAACTTTTTCATCTTCAGATTACGATTACTCGCCAAAAAATGATCGTAGAATTTTCATCTTTCTACAATCTCTAAGACTACAGACATTTCTCTTTCAAACTAGACCTCATTTGTTTAAAAATATTTAAAAAAAGACTCATATTTTCATCAAAAAATGAAACACAGTTTTTCAAGAAATATCGTCCCCTATGTGGATGTAATACCGATGCTCCTCGAGCTTTTATCTTACAAAGAAAATATTTACACCATCTGGAAGCTGAAAGTTTTCTTATTCATATAAACCACATTGCAAGTCTCGATTTTTAATTGAATTTTAAAGCTGATAATTGAGCAGTGATGAAAAGCCCTTCGCATAAGGGTGGCAACAGTAAATGGATGGAAGCCCGAGAATCACCCCTATGTATCTCGCTATTAGCCCTAACAGAGGAAAGATGTAAAAATAATTTAAAAGAAACTAAAATCAAATTCAAAATTCTCCTTACCCACCCTCAAGCGGTCTCAAAAAGCCTAAAATAATTAAAATCGGTCAATAATTATTAAATTAATCATACCAAAACTAAATTTCACGATTGTAAACAAACGATCTTTGTTGCTATTTTCATTTTAGAAGTTCATTTGTTCAGTTTATTATATTTTTTTCAAAAGGGAAATGTATCTTTATCAAAATAAATACTTCATGCACGAGCGTTATTTTTATACTTAATTTTTGAATTTTTTTTTTACTCTAAAGAGAAGCAGAGAGTGGCAACAAAGGTTAAACTCTCAAACATTGTTTTGCTGTTCTTGAAAGTTACCGGACTTCAAGAAACGTTTGAAATTTATATTATATTTATAATACATATCTTTATATTATTTAATTTATTTATTAATTTATATATTACTAATTAATTAATTTACTACAGCTTACTTTACTACAGCTTAACAAAGGTTAAAACTCTCAAACATTGTTTTTCTGTACTTGAAAGTTACCTGACTCCAAGAAACGTTTGAAATTTATATTATATTTATAATACATATCTTTATATTATTTAATTTATTGATTGATTTATATATTACTAATTAATTAATTAACTACAGCTTACTTTATTACAGATTATCTTTTATATTATATTTCTTGTTTACTACAGCATTGATTTTTTATTCTAAATCTTAATCTTAGCGTTCCCCCCCCCCCAACATAACTGGATCCCCCGATAACTCCTACATAACTGGAATTATAATTTAAATAATTTAACTACCACACCGCAACGTTATAATTTTTTAATTAGTTGTACTGATTTTTTCTAGCCTTTTTTACCCTATCGATTAATTATTCATTTTAACACTAATAAGAGTTTTTTTTTATTTTCACAGTCACATTAATGGGAAATTATAAACGAGATCAAAATATAAAAGTATTTTATGGTACACCAATTTATTTATTATATTATTGTAGCTCTTGCCGTAGAGTTTTAGGACTTTGTTTGTTTGTTTGTTTGAGAGGATAAGTGAAGTTCCCAGCTTTGCGGGATTAATATCAACTGACATTAAAATGTGGAAACAATTATTTTTTTGCCTAAAATCTGATGGAATCTTTGATTGGAAATTAATTTAAAGTGACATTCTTCCAATTCCCCTTTTCTAGTTCAACTAAAAATTAAGATGCAGCTTTATAATTAACATCATTATGATGAAGGCGAAATATTGAACATTTTTTCGCTGACCGTGCTTGTCTAAAACGTTTAATCTTCGAGATATGTCAATTTGAAATGGGAAATTGATTTTAAACCATGACATACATTTTTCCAGTTCGTGCCGTCTTAACGCAATCAAAAACTAAGATGCAGCCATATCATTCAAAAGACATTCGTCGGTAAACCATTAGAGTTACGTCAAAAATGTACATTTTGAAAACGGAACTGTTACGGTTAAAGACGTAAATTCGGTTAATAACGTTAATCACCGGAGAATAATTTAAATCGCCAGGTTGTTTGGATAATAAGTTATAAATAATAGGACATATAAGTTCCGCCGCACGAATTGACGGAGGGTTCCAATCCAAGTTTCTAATGAGTAATACAACATCCCAAGAGGCCATTAAGAATCTGGATTATCACCACAGTACCTTTCTTGTGAGACTGTCTGAAAAGGAACTTTGTTTTAAACTTAAAAAGTTTTAACTCCAGTTTTCAATATGTATCGTAATAAACTGTTATTTTAAATTATTTAGATGCTTAGACGCTTTCCACTACATTGTTATTTCTTTGCCGTCGGGTGATAGTAGCGTATTATTTTCGAGTTTAGAATGCAAGTACCTACAAATAGACCTTTGAACTATGAAAGCAGTTAATTTAAGGTATCCCACTACGTCCGGAGCACTTTTTTTCAAAAGCTTGACCCGTGAAAATTTATTTGTTATTTTTCAGTGGAATATAGGAAAATGAGGAAAAAATACACCATAACTATGCAACTTTTTACAAAATTGAAGAATATGGGGGAAAATTTTGCAAAATTTAGCATAAACGGCTCTTGCTCTACAAAAAAAAAGTATGCATAAAACATTACTTTCTTTTTATCATATGTACGTAAGCCACTCATGAGTGTAATCAACTAAAAACTAATCAATATTTTGAAATTTAAAAAAAGATACAGGCGTTCGTATACAGTTACATATAAAATTTCAGTAATTTCTCACGAGATTTTTTATAAATACAGCTAGCTATAAATCAACAAATAATATACCTAGAGCCTAATCTGTAGGTCGTTACATTCTTAGTATTATGAAAAACATACCTGAAAAATTTCATAGACATATCCTGATTATATTTTGAGATATTACAATAGTCGTGTAGTCTTTTTTATGAAAAGCAAATTTTTCAGAAAACGCTTTTAAAGTTTTGACATGTACTTAAAAGTATATATTTAAACAAAAAAACAGCTTAAAATCCTCCAGCTTCGTAATTTAATCCCTCCACATCCTCATCCTGCACATATTTTTTTTTTCTTTTAGCCCGTAATTTCTTCCAGAGCATTTTTTCTTCTGGTAAGGAATGTCTCTGAGAATCGTGGATTCGCTCTTTATCAATAACACTCAATCCCATTGCTTCCAATACAGCTATTATGCTCGTTAATCCTTTATTAAACTGTAAAACAGCAAGGTATGCCCCTAATCTCAATGTTTTTATCTCCACAAATGTAGATTTGGGTATAATTTGCCACAGAACATTATTGAAGCTTTCATTATTGTTCTGTGTCATGCCATGCAAATATTTCTTAAGCAGATGCTGATCACAGAGTTCCATATACACTGGTTTTACGACATCCATAATTTTTTTAGTAAGACTTATCATCGTAATTATTCCCTAACGCTCTGTTCTTTTGGTACTTCACCAGCTATCTGGTCCTATAGGACATTGACCGTGCATCGGCTGCTTTTTACTTGAACAGGCGTGAAAGAATGTGGCAATTACAGCGCTTTGTAAATCCTTTACATCGCCACCGTTGTGACTTCTGATAGCTATTCCGTAGTAGTTCTGCAATTTATCTATGAAAGCATCCGTAAGTTTACCTTTTCCTCCGAGGCCTTTCTGGGTCTTCTTTAGCTTCCTCAACCGACTTCCCACTCTCTTCTGCACATGGCCAATGCACTCTAATTTAGTGTCGGAATCTGGTCCATATATGTCTTTAACATTTATATAAGCCTTAGAATCCCCGTCACCATAATAGTCGGTATATCGAAGCATTCGTAATGCTTTTGATCTTTCAAAGATTCTATAGACTCCCACAGTCTCCACACTTGCAGCTGACCCCTTGTGATTGCTACAGACATGCGGGCGCTTTCTACCACTCGATTTGGATTTCTGGCAAATTCTACAATGCTGAGATAACATTTCAAGATCCAACATCTTCCCTGTGTTTATGGAGACAGCAGTCACACAGCCATTCAAAGATGAAAACCCACGTCGTTGCCAGGTGCCATCGACAGACACACCGCAGTTTACAACATCTTTAGAATTTTTCTAATTTCTTCTACAGCTTCTATCATACTTTCTTCTGCAACTTTTGATACCACATTCAACATATTTTCTTTTGTTCGTCGAAAAGTTCCCTTTGCAGTATTTTAAACCCTATCTTTCAGAGTTTCTTCCCTGAACAAAATCCTCTACCAATAAGCCGCAAACCACATACCAACTAAGTATTGATAACATTTTTATTTTGCACCTTCTTAGTTGAAGGGAAACCTTTTATAAATGTACATTTATTACATTTTAGCTGGAAGTTGGAACACAGACCAAAAGTGGAATCTTCAGTCAAAACTAAATCATTATTGAAACACATGGAGCAGCAAAGAAATGAAAAAACTGTTATTAATGTCTCAAGATCGAAAATACGATTACCGTATAGTTCATTTTCAGAATTTGTCTATAAAATTTCGGAAATAACTTTATTTCCGAGAAGTTTTGACAAGCTTGCAGTACTGACGCTTTCAGATATCATCACAGCTTCAGTTTGTTGATTGTTTTTTGTGAAGTGATTTCCTGAAAACTTACGCTTCTTTCGGGAATAATTCCTTTAATTACCCATTTTAATAGAAAAAATAAACTTTCCCAAACAAATTGTAAGAGAAAAATAGCTTTATAATGCAAGTAATTAGCGAATAATACAAGTAATTTGCGAACTCACGTTGCGAACAAGTGCGTAGCGAAATGTAAACGCGATCGCTGAAGAATGAATTTGTTGCCAATTTCTGATAGAAAACGTTACTTGTAAAACAGCAAAAATATGTGAGGCCATACAGCAGCAATGACTTATGAATAATTTAAACTTTAAAACCTAAAAAAGTCCCAAAACTATTTTCAAAAATAAGATTTTCGAACTACTTTCGGTTTTGGATTCTTCACTTCCGGTCTAAACTGACAGCCGCGACTATTTTTTAAATAGCTATAATTCCATTTCTAATTATCATAGAGAAAAGATAAAAGCAGATTTGGAAAGAGAAATGCACAGTCTTGAAGAAACACGAATAATAATAAAAAATTCATCAAAATCGACGTTTCAAACGTAGTCGGATACTTTAAGAAAGAACACTTACCTCCATGTTTTCAAATCAATCACAAAATACGATGTTGTAGTATCGTACTAATATTTAAGCGGAGGCGTTCGAAAAAATTCGTGGCAAGATAAAATAAGTTTCGAGTGGCAAAAACTATAAGCCAGGATTAACAATAATCTTAATAAATTTTGATAACAACAGAGCAGAACAAATTAAGAGGTTGGTTTGAGCAGTCTACAGTATCATCAGACCGGTACAAAACATTTTAACAGCGGCAAACTCCAAGCCTTTCGGAGAGCAGAAAATCGTGCAGCTGCTGGCCTAGAAGTTACATGGCTCTCTCTCTAAAAACGCAGTCTCTCACTATTATTTCGCGGTCCTTTCTTTGTCGACGTCCATCCAAATTCCCAGAAATGCGCCTTATTTTCCAGAGCGGGGGGCGTCCGGATTAGCTAGTAACAGCCTTTCTTATCGACAAACATTTCGGCAAACATAACTGCTGCTGTAGTGTCAAAAGTACTCAGATATCACCTCGAAAGAGATAGGTTTACGAGTTGTTGGTAGATAACGATGTTCTCGCACAGTTTTACCCCGCATATTCTCAGCAATCTTTACGTATGAGATTTAACCTTCCAGGCTAGGAATTTGTCGGATCGCTGGATAGCTTTTTAACCCTGCACGTGTTGAATATTCTGTGGGTTCATGAAATGGAATTTTCAAAAAACATGCACCTGGTCCGTGAACACTGTGGGGTATGAGAACGCACCCCGTACTGGCGTGACGTCACAATGTAAATAAAACTTGATGTAAATCCTTCACAGGTCACCGTGTTAAATACTGAACACCAAATCAAAGACATGAAAACATCATGTCTTTGTTTTGGTGCATGCGGGATCATGATGTTTCCCGCTAAAAGAAACCTTTTCCTTCCCAGTGCGATCTAATCTAAACAAATTTCCCTCGCCAAAACATGAAAATTCCCTCTTAACTCCTCATGACTGTGGAGTTGTTCTAATTTTAAAAACAAAATTTTGGACTTTATTGAGAAACATCCTCTCATTTTAAATTTAAACTCATTTAATATTAGGTCTACGATTATATAATTTTAGGCTATGAAAAAAAAAGATACGATGGGGTTTTATTTATTTATTTATTATTTTTTTTTTTTTTGGGGGGGGGCAATTGCTCCTACTGCACACCCTAGGAGCCGCCATTGCCTTCGGCAGATTACGTATCTGATCCTTCATGTACCATTGGATTGAAGTCTGAAACATGCCAACACTGTGGAGCAAAGAAGAGGAAAGGTGAAGCCACAGGTATGTGCTGCAACGGAGGAAAGGTTCAACTGCCACAGTTGATGGATCCACCTGAGCACCCTATGTTCTTTACTAAATGGAAATTCACCAGAAGCTAAACATTTTCTTTCAAATATAAGAAGCTACAATTAATGTTTCCAGATGACCTCTTTTGGCACAACGAAAGAAATTAGACAGCCCGAGTACATTCCTACATTTAATGTACAGGGTCAGGTTTATCACCGCATCGGCAGTCTGCAGCCTAAACCGAGGGAAGAGCCTAATTTTTTGCAAACTTACTTTGTTGAAGAATAGTACACAACAAGCAGAACATCTCTGTAAAAACCAACCACAAACCAAACGATACATAGTAATACGATACATAGTAATAACGATACATAGTAAATTTGTGATCATGCGCAAGGTATGCTGCATGATCACAATTGCTACATTCAGAGTTTTAAATCGGCTATGGATAAGATGGCCCCGGAATAAAAATTGGTGATCGTGACGGACAAAACCTCACGCGGTGAATATGAAAGGCGGTTCAATGCTCCCGCAACAGAAGAAGTCGCTTTGATCATGGTGGTTGAGCAACATGGAACAAGAGACATAGTTTTAGAAGAAAAAGTGGCACTCTCAAGAAAATTCCCGACACGCACAGGTCCTACGACGCGCTACACTATCCACTTCTCTTTTGCCAGGGGGGGGGGGATGGATATCATTTTGAACTGCAACTAAAAAATCCAACTTCAGGAATACCCCAAACTAAGAAGATTTCAGCTATGCTATTCTATGCTTACAGGATGATGATACGTTCTTCAAATTCAACACTTTACTGAGAAGCAAAGATATGTTCCCCCAATTTATCGTTGATATGTATGCCAAGATTGAATCGGAAAGACTATTGTACATACGACTAAATTAGAGGACTTTTGAGTGTTGAACAGTATGCTCATTTGAGGGATTCGGTCATGAATGATTGAAATATCTCCGACATAGGCCAGTTGATCTTGCCTTCCAGCTTTACAGGGGGTCTCAGGTACATGCACGAGCGTACTCAAGATGCCATGACCTACGTGAGAAACTACGGCAGACCAGACCTCTTCATCACTTTCACCTGCAATCCAAACTGGACAGAGAACTATTTGTTGGACAAAAACCACATGATGGTCATGATTTGTTAGCAAGAGTGTTTCATCAGAAACAAAAAACAGTTATGAGTCTGATCACAAAGGCAAAGATTTTTGGAGAAGTTAAGTGTCATATATACCCGATAGAGGAGCAGAAGCGAGGACTTCCTCCTGCCCAAATTCTTATTTGGCTCAAGTACTCCCTGCACGTTCACCGAGTGGATGACTTTTTCAGTGCAGAAATTCCTAATGAACAAGAATATTCGGGACTTTTTCCCATTGTAACTAGGCAGATGGTGCGCGGCCCCTGCGGATCCAAAAATTCAACCTCTCTATGTATGAAAGATAGAATTTGCACTAAACGATACCCGCGCCAATTTTTGAAAGAGACGCAAACGGAACAAAACGGATATCCACTTTATCGGCGTAGATCACCAGAAGACGGGGGATTTAAGGCTAACATACCGGATCACAAGTGTTTGTACAGGATCACAAGTGTTTGTAGACAATACGTGGATTGCCCCGTATTGCATTCTACTAGCCAAAATTTTCAATGCCCATATCAATGTAGAGTATTGCAATTCTGTTAAGTCTATAAAGTATGTCTGCAAGTATATTAACAAAGGATCTGACATGGCTGTTTTTCAAGTGAACAGTGGAGAGAATGACTTAAATGAAATTGTCTAGTATCAAATGGGAAGATATATCAGCAGCAATGAAGCGGTATGGAGAATACTCAGCTTTCCTATTCATGAGCACCACCACACAGAGATTCATTTGAGCGTCCACCTTGAGAATGGCCAGAGAGTCTACTTCACACCAGAAAACGCTGCTGAACGTGCTCAAACACCTCAGGAAACGACACTCACGTCTTTCTTCAGACTTTGCACCGAAGATGAGTTTGCACGTACCCTGTTGTACAACCAAGTTCCAAAATACTACATTTGGAACAACGGAAACAAGACATGGAACCGTTGAAAACAAGGACATGTTGTACCTGAACAAGCAGGAATAAGGTCCAGTGATACACTGGGCCGGGTGTACACCGTCCACCCAAACAATTCCGAGTGCTTCCATCTGCGCCTCCTGCTGCATGAAGTACCGGACCCAAAATCATATGATTTGAAAACATTTGAGGGACGGCTCTGCGAAACTTACAAAGAGGCCTACCTGCTTAGAGGACTTTTGGAGAACGATGACCACTGGAACAATGCACTCGAAGAAGCGGCTGCATCTCGATTCCGAAAGGTTTTACGGAATCTGTTTGCTGTAATGCTACAAACATTCTCGATGTCATCTCACTAGCAGTTAAGGATTAATCATAAGGAGAACCTATCCGAAGACATGCTGCACCAAGCACGCGTGCAACAGCAGAATATGGATCTGTACTACAGTGACGACATCTTCAACAGAGCGCTAATCTACATTGAGGACAAGATTATACTGATGGGTGGATCGAACTTAAAAATCTTTGGACTTCCACAACCCAATCGAAACCTTAATTCAGTCCTGCCGAGTAAAGAACGTATGGAGAGAAATTATGATAGGATGTACTCGCAACATACATAGAGGAAAATGAGCCAACAATGGTCCCAGATCAAAAGGAAGCCTTTGACAGGATCACAACAGCAGTTTTCAATAGTCACGGTGGCATATTCTTTTTGGATGCTTCTGGCGGTACAGGGAAGACTTCTCATCAATCTTCTTTTGGCTATTGTGTGACACAAAAACGAGATTGTCCTGGCTGTTGCTTCTTCGGGCATTGCCGCAACACTATTGACAGGAGGAAGGACAGCTCAGTCGGCTTTCAAGTTACTCTTAAATCTAGCAAACACAGAGAATCTTACATGTAACATTTCAAGAAATTCAGGATAGGCAAGGGTTCTGAAGCATTGCAAGTTAATTGTCTGGGATGAATGCACTATGTCTCACAAAGCCGCATTCGAAGCACTTGATGTCATATTGAAGGACATCAGAGGTAACAATTACAGAATGGGAGGCGTAACTATGGTGTTGGCTGGTGACTTTCGATAGACACTTCCGGTTATTCCCCGTGTAACCAGGGCGGATGAAATTCAGGCTTGCTTAAAAACGTCTTACGTGTGGAATGACATCGTAAGACATGGTCTTTCAACAAACATGCGAGTTTATGAATGCTGATCCCTCAGCCCAGCAATTTGCAGATAACCCTCTGCAACTAGGAAATTGTGCCATTACTTATGATAATACAAGATGTATTGTATAGCCATAGAAACTATTGGAATGATTGTGACAACTCAACAAGAGCTAAAAGAGGTGGTGTTTCCAAATGTAGCCCAGCACTTCACTAATCACACATGGCTGTGTCAAAGAGCAATGCTTGCCCCAAGAAACGAAGATGTTAACGTCATCAATTAGCAGCTTTTACAAGAATTGCCAGGTAGAGCTCAAATTTACAAATCTATTGACACTACCTGTGATACAGAAGAGGCGGTCTACTACACCACTGAATTTTTAAATACATTGGAGCCATCTGGAGTACCCTATCACATATTAGAGCTAAAGATTGATGCACCAATTATGTTTCTCAGAAATTTGCATCCACCTTTACTCTGCAATGGAACAAGACTTTCTATAAAGAAACTTATGCCAAATGTTACTGAAGCCAACATCATGACAGGATATTCTACAGGCGAAGAAGTATTCATTCCTAGGATCCCAATAATCCCTTCCGATATCCCATTTCAATTAAAAAGACTTCAGTTCCCTGTCCGTTTAAGTTTCGCCATGAGCATTAACAAGGCACAAGGGCAATCGCTAAAAGTAGTTGGACTCGATATTCTTAAACCCTGTTTCTCCCATGGTCAACTGTACATGGGTTGTTCTAGAGTTGGAACAGCCGAAAATCTCTATATCCTAGCTCCAAATGGAAGAACAGTAAATATAGTATGTCCCGAAGCTCTCTAAACTGATATTTCAAGCAAGAAAAGTGAGAGATGACTGAAATGAAAGAATATTATTATGAACGATATAGAGGATTATATATCCCTTTTTTAAAACGAAAACGGTTGAAATATCTTTATTCGTTGTTTTTTAATTGATTCTTTGCTACAGAATCTTGCATTTATGGTGCTTGAAGCTCTAATTGCAGATTTTCATTAATTTTTTCGTTTGTCAGTGTCTTCTACCTATAATTTTATACTTTAATATTTTTCTACAGAATCTTGCATTTATGGAGATATTTTTTAATGGAGATTTTTTATGGAGATATTAATTAGGGAGATATTTATTATGGAGATATTTATTGCGGAGATATTTATTGCTACAGAATCTTTCATTTATGATGCGTGTAGCCCTAATTGAAGACCTATAATTTTATACTTAATTTTTTTGCTACAGAATGTTGTATTTATGTTGCGTGGAGCCCTAATTGCAGATTTCTATTATTTTTTTTCCTTTGTCAGTGCCTTCTATCTATGACTTTAAAAGGCTTGGGTATCATTCAAGCATATTGTGACCAAGTTCTTGGGCAACAAAAAGGAACCCACATTATATTTCTATTGTAGCCAACATGCTGGAAAAGATCAAAAAGTTAAGCTGTTTGATGAGCCTCAAGATTCACTTTTTGAACATTCACCTTGATTTTTTTTCCAGATAATTTGGGTGAAGGTGAGCGGTTGCGTGAAGGTGAGCGGAAGATATTAAATTGGTGGAAAGACGGTATGATGGATAGATGGGACCAATATGATGGGAGACCAATATGATGGGAGACTACTGTTGGTCACTTCACTGAGAAGTTGAGCAAGCGATTCACAGGTGAAAAAGCAATATCAGGAGGTTTAAGGAGAAGAGGTAAAGGAAATATAAACCAATGCACACATAAAACCTATGTAATAAAAAGGCATTTTCATTTTTAGACTTGAATAAAAGTTTTGTTCATATTGTAACATTTATTTATTTTTATTTTCTATGGTATGTTCGGCTAATTTTGTAGTTTCTGACGAAGTCACATTGTGACGAAACTGTGGGTGATAGAAAAATACTGAGGTCAGATACGGATTCAGCACCAAAAGTTACACAAGAATCAGCTATTAACGTTAAAAAAGTTTTCAAAAAGTCATTTTTCGTTGGCCTGTGTTATGAAACAGTCCATTTACCACGTAAAAAATAATAAGTTCAAAGCCGAGTTTTTTTATGCTATTTGACACTTCTTTTGACGGTTCATGGGTTCAGAGCACAACGGTCTACACAAATTAGACCAACACCTTTTCGTGAAGGGTAGTTGCATTGGAAGCCATTTAATTTGACAACTGAAAGTGTCTTGCAGGGTTGTATCATTGATTATGTATGATAACAAACATTTTAAATTACTTAACGAACAAATGTTTTTATTAGGAATTTGCAATGTTATTTAAATGTAAATATCAAATGGAGCTATTTAAAAAAACTGTCTTGACCTCGGTGAAATGTCTTGACCTCGGCCTTTTTGAAATTCACTTTGTTCGCAGTCTGTTACCATGAAACATTATTTTTCTATTTTAATAGAGTTTGTTGTTCAACGTACTTTAGAATAAAGTAGCTTTCAAATTGAGGGAGTCACAACCATAGTGAACCAAGTCCATCTAAACTAAATTGGAGAAATCAAGGTTTGAAGTTTTTTGTGTGTAATCAATTCTAGTCAAGTGATATTGTAAAGACAAATATGACATTATATTGTTAAAACTGTATCTTTTTTAATTGTCCTGCATCTATAAGTAGGAAATACATTTTTCTGTTTCATATTGTGTTTTTCAGTAAAAAACTTGGACTTGGTTTGCTATGGCTATGAACATTCTATTCCATGGAAGAATACTACGTTAGAGATTAATAAAGAAAACTACAACAATATACATTATGTGAATGAAAAAGAATAAAAATTTAATTCTTGATTCACTTTTCCAATTGAAACAAAAAAATAACCTATGTTGCCATTTAGCTTTTCTTAATCACAGTATGCAATAGTATCATCATCTTCCTCTTTTACCGAACTAATGTCTTGGAGCCTAGTATTTGTTTCCACGAGAAGGTTCTTGAAAACATGATGATGAATCAGTGAATGAATGGAAGGAGATCCATCATATCTTTCTTTTTGGCAACCCTAATCTTTCTCCTACCCATGTACAATGTATCTTGACAGATGACAGAGAGATGACAGATGACAGAGAGAGCAACTGTCGTCCACGAGCCTTCTTTTGCAAATGCATTTCCCGGAAAGGCACATCTTCATTCAAGGTTTCTTTGAACTGAAAAATGAAGGGACAACCTCTCATAACTCGCAACCATCTAATATTCAGCCAATTTAAAGGAGCTCCCTCTGTGTCCTTCTTTCTGTTTGTGATGGTTTCTTCTAATAATCTTCTAGAAAGGAAATCAGAATGTTTAATATTAATGACTGCAAATTTAGGATGTTTTCTCTTTGCATCTATCCTAATAGTAGCCCAGTTCTGTACCTCTGGAACGCTTCCGGAGCGACCGCTTCATCGTAAATATATCAGCCTATGGCATCCATTTTGTTTTATGAGTTAGGCTTACCAAGTTAAAAGTAAAGTTAAAAAAGATTTGCTATCTAAACCCAAATAATTTATTAGAAACAACGTAATATAGACACAAAGCAACTTTATTTCGATTTTTAGACGGCTGTAATAATCGGTTATGACAATTTCAAAACAGCTTGCCAACGTTTAAAACTGTTCTCAGCATAAAATATACTTTCATTGTAACGCATTTTCGATGTGATATTCATATTCATTAGAAAATTATCTCTTTTCCTCCACCTTTCGAGTTATCATAGTGTTTCATTTAAATTAATAAGAAGTATTCTTTTATATACTCAGAACTTGAAAATGTAAACACGAGTGAGTCATTTATTCACCGTGATTCATTCATCGTCGTTAATTTAAGAAAAATTGAATCGGAGAATGTTTTTCACAGTAAAAAAGTTTTTCATTATATTATTTTTAATATATATATATTTTTGACCACATAATATATATTTTAACCAGATATTACAATAATGTCAAATTTAGTATTTTCGGAAAGTTGCAAACTCGACGCATGCGTAGTGATATGTTCAAAGCCGTCTGATTTCAAAGCGTGCTTTCATTTACTTAGAGCGCAATGTAATGCATTTAAAATGAATGTTGACGAAAGTCCCATTGCTAAAAAGCGTCGTAAGGCCAATGAACGGAAATGCAGATGGCTTTCAAGACAAAGTCAGGAATCGCTAAACCGAATACGTGCAGCAAACTGATGTTAACAGACAGAATTTAATATTTCATAATTAATACATGTAATAGAATTAAGTAAAGTGATGCTATTACGTGGAGTTCAGATTTTATTTAAATTTTTAAAAATTGCATCTTAAATGGATCATAATAGTGCTGATATTGCATAATTTCAAATAATTAAAAATGTGTATAATTAAAATAAAAGAAAGTAGAGAAGCTATTAAGTATACAAATAATATTGACTTTGCAGATGTAAATTGATAAAAATTAAAATTAACACGTTATTTTTGACGGGCTAACCACTTGTTTATTATAGTTTCCTTCCAATCCCTTGGAAGGTAAATATCTTCTTTCTTACGACTTGCTGCTTCAATCACTCCAAATTCTGCATCATTGGGAAGGAAGGAGTGACCAGAGACCATGAATTTGTGGTCAATTTTCTGTGCTACAATGTCTGCGCTATTGACTAGTGTAAGGGCCACTTTGATGTTCCGATTTTGCCCACAACAGGCATCAGAGTATAGAACAATATCCTTATGAGATGCAGCATTATTTTAAAGATGTCTTAAGAGAATGCTTGAAATGTCTTGAGAGCCTCTTCCACCCACTGTCTCATCCCATAGATACATGAATCCAATATTATCATTAAAGGAATGTATCCCAGAATTATAAACGTAGAGATTACGGTTATAATAAGCTACTGATATTGTGAGTTTAGGAAAGGGAAGTGCTTTCTGTAAGTCAAAAGTACAGCAGTATCTATCATCTGAAGCTTTTTCCTTGTCTCTTTTTATTTCGGTTCTAGCCTGCTCTGCTCTCCGCAAATGGAGTTCCTTTTTGGTCTCAAGACTTTTTATGGTATTTTCTTCATTCTCTGCTAACAACTGTGATATAGGTTATATAGGTTATATAAGATTTATGTGATAGAATCATAATTTAAAGTAAATTTGAGGGAAATCCGCATGTCAGTCCAGTTGTCTAAAAGTCCTTCGAAATGGAATCAATATCATAAATATTTTGTGCTGACGAAAACATATTTTTTTTCACTTGCATTATACAAAAGGCTTTTAGATTGTAAAGAGAATATCCCCAAATAATTATGCACTGCTGTACTCGTCTTTATTCTTCGATATGTTCTGCTTGAAACCCAATTTTAAAATAAACCAATAAATAACAACCAAGAAAAGCGTTTTCCGTGACAGGTTTTAATGACGGCTGTAACAAAAAAGTTCTGATGTTTGACTTATATAGATGTGTGACAAGTCGGATTTATTTCCTTTCTTCCCAACTGATGGTGCGCGGATCTCGCGTCTTTCAAAGACTCCACGGGAAGACGGAATTGCTTCTTCAGTATAAAACACTTGTTGCTAGCCGAGAAGTTATTGAAAAGTGCTAAAAATTTTCCATTCTGCATTTGACAGTTCAAATAATCAACTTGCCGATTAATTTTGGGAACTCGCATGTGTTCCGAAAAGTTCCTTTATTTTGCTCGCTATTTTTATTGCGTTGTTATGTAGGAAGTGTGGGGAGGGTTTTTTCTTTTCTTTTCACAGAGGAATACGCAACAATGGGATGAAAAAGATTTGCAGTTGGAGGCGGGCGGGTAATGAACCGACAGCTGAAATGGAAAAATAATAATTTAGTGTAACATTGATTTTGCTTAACCATTTGATTTGTAAAAATTTTCTGTGTGTCTAGAAAAATCAAAATTGTACCGGTTAAAACAATGATTCGATATGTAAAATTTCATTTTTGCAAAATTAAAGGAAATTGTTTTCATTTTTATAAATTTAAAGCGGACATTTATGACAATTCAAATACGTAAATTATTTTGTAGTAGCTAATTTAGTTTAAAGAGCCCATAAAGTATTTTTAATGGCTCTATAAAACTGATTTTTTTTTGTGTGAATATAAATTTTTCATTGAATTTTATATATTATTATAAAGAAGACTGTCCATCCAAGTAATCATAGTAATTATCAGTATAAAAATATTCTGGATACTAGCTGCCTTCTAAGGCTAGGCCAATTTGCTTATTTTGCTCTTTATAATTAATATATATATATATATATATATATATATATATATATATATATATATATATATATATATTTGGGGATCTTTTGGAGGCTTGTAGCATTTTCGAGAAAAACTTAAGTAAAAACAATTTCCCTAAAAATTTCGGCAATTTAAAAGTATTAAAAAAATGGCATTTAGACTCAGGAATTTTTAAAGATGTTTAGAATAGTTTTTATGTTTTCATTTGGTTAAGCTGTAATGGGGGGTGTAGTAATGTTACAATGACGTAACTTTTAGGATAGAATTGGCTGCTGTTTCGCCATAACCGTCACTTACGGAATTGGGGTATGTATGCATCTTTTACTTTGCATTAGGATTATTTGTGTGCTTGCATGTATGGTGCGTTCAGCCCATACTGTAAGTTGTGTTTGTCTTTTCATTTTTCTTTTTGACTTATTGCTTCCTTGGGGGACTCGGGGCCTTGGGATGTTTTTTGGGCTTACCTGCATCCTATTCAAAAAGTTCCCCTTGAGGAAACTGATGTGGTTAGGCTCCCTGATGACGAGACCTGTCGGTTACCTCTATGTTGTTTTATGGTTCAGTACCGGCACTTAACAGAATCTTGCCGTTGGTGCGTGGATGCCCAGAGTGCTTGATTTCTGTTTGTTTTTCGTCTTTATTCGTATTATTTTTATCTATCTCTGTTGGATTATTTATATATATATATATATATATATATATATATATATATATATATATATATATATATATATATATATATATATATATATATATATATATATATATATATATATATATATATATATATATATATATATATATATATATATATATATATATATATATAAATATAAATATATATATATATTTATATATATATATATATATATATATATATATATATATATATATATATATATATATATATATATATATACATATATATATATATATATATATATATATATATATATATATATACATATATATATATATATATATATATATATATATATATATATATACATATATATATATATATACACTGCTGGCCACCCAAATTGCAACACCAAGAAAGACAAGAGATATCACAACAAAATTTATTTTGTAGATAACATGTTGGCCAAGTATCAAATGATTAAATTTATAGACTTCTGTGAAGTGTGGTTCCTGCCAAAATCAGTAGCCAGAGTAGCTGCCATTGTTGGAGATCACCGCCGCCACACGCCTCGGCATTGATTCAAAGAGACTTTGGATGAGTTCTTGGGGTACAGCAGACCAAGCAGCTTCCACACGTTGCCAAAGTTGATCTGCTGTGGCAGCTGGGGATGGAATCTGGGTCAATCGTAGAGCAACCATGGACCACATGTTTTCTATCGGCAAAAGATCCGGAGAGCGAGGCGGCTAGGGAAGCAATTCAATCTGGCGATTGACGAAGAACCGTTGGACAATGCGTGCCGCGTGTGGTCGCGCATTATCCTGTTGAAATATGGCTGTGGGCAAGCCCTGAAGGTAAGGAAGGACAACTGGCTCCAACACCTCGGAGATGTAGCGCTGGCTGTTTAAAGTATCGGCAATGCGTACTAGAGGTGTGCGAGAGTGATATCCAATACCGCCCCATACCATAATACCCGGTGCAGGACCAGTGTGGCGGTGCATAACGCAGCTGTTCAGCATCCTCTCTTCACGGTGTCTCCAGACTCGAATGCGACCATCGTGGTGTTGCTGACAGAAGCGTGACTCGTCAGTAAAGACAATTGCATTCCATTCTGCCGTCCACATCCTTCTGTCATCGCACCATTGGCGGCGGAGACGTCTGTGGTTCTGCGTCAAGGGTAGACAAAGCAATGGACGTCTTGCGGACAGACCACTCTGCTGTAAACGGCGTCGAATGGTACGCGCAGACACTGGATGATGCGTTACAGACTGCATGTGCTGTGCTATGGTTCGTGATGTGACTGAACGATCCGTCACTGCCATGCGCACAATTTGCCTGTCATCGCGTGAAGTGGTGCGCTGAGGTGGATGCGATCGAACACGCCGGTCCGTCGTACTATCCTGCATCCAACGATCACATATCCGCATTACAGTTGTTTGGTTTCGTCCAACACGACTACCGATTTCCCTTAAAGATTATCCACAATCTCGGTAGGCCACTATCCTTCCTCTGTCGAACTCGGATTCTTGATCAAAAGATGATTGCTGTTTTCAACGAGGCATAATTGATCGTTTTTTTTGAAAAATCCAGAAGAAAAACACAATTGCCGAACTTGAAATCGTCGAAATCTCCAAGCCTTAAATAGCGCTTTGAAGTGGCGCGACAGGCGCGCGTGATGTGCGTCTGCGCTGAAATTCTAATCATTTGCATATCTCACCTCCGCTAATGCATGTTGTAAATTTCATGCTATTTGCATGTTTCCTTCAGGGTGTTGCATTTACAGTGGCCAGCAGTGTATATATATATATATATATATATATATATATATATATATATATATATATATATACATACATATATATATATATATATATATATGTATTTATATATATATATATATATATATATATATATATATATATATATATATATATATATATATATATATATATATATATATATATATGTATGTAATGAATCGGTGACGTTGAAACATCAGTTTAGGGAAACTCGTGATATTCCATATTGTTTGTAGTCATGGCGGAGTAGTCTTCGGACCAGGTCAGGCGAATAGAGAGAATAGAAAGCTGTCGCGGCCGGTTGCTGGGGAGAACTCATAGACAGAAAATGCAACAGAGGCAGGGAGTCCGGAGAGAAAAACGTACTTCCATCGTGTTAAACTTATTTTATTCTTGGATCACTCACTGGACAGCTTACAACATTGGCCGTGCCTTGAACACAAAACGCATCGCGCCGCTAGCCGGGAACCGCGCATTTTTGACACGAACGAAAACTTAACATCCTTCCTGGTTGAGAGCAGGCACACAAAAGCTATGACGAAACTAAAATCTCTCGCACGAGTACGGGTCTATTAAACTTCCGATTGGTCAAAACTCATCACCTGACTTCAACCGCATATGGGGTGATCGCTTCGTCATAGTTCTCGAATGTTCCACGCCATTCGCGTTATATAAGATTTAGGCGCGTGCTTGCTTAAGGGGAAAACACGAGATTACTTTGGTTGTTTATAGGTCAAAATCAGAAATGAGGGAAGGTGTTCTGTTGCGATAAGATGAAAGAATTTGGAAAAGGCGTGTTAATGATAATGAAAGGTTTGAAATTTATTTCATATATAAATAAATAAATATATATATATATATACAGTGATTTCTGCTTATAAGAATCACGTTTGTTATTACTGTTTTTGATTCTTATAAGCTGTTGATTCATATAGTCGAAATTTAGGTTTTTGGACAGGCACACACACACCTATATATACATATATTAGATAATTTACCATAAAATACTCTTTAATTTACATTAATTATCTTTTATTAAAATTATTTTTTTACAGTTTTAAAAATACAACTTAATTTTTAGACCTATAAGTAGATAAACATGATTATAGTAAGAGAAGAAAGAAATACAATATTTGTTACAAGTTACAACATACCTGCTTAACAGTTTTAACATTTCAACTACAGGAAGGGTGCAAGAAAAAGTTTTCTACGGAAGTTGGACGTAATGATGTTTTCAGGAGGCTATTTATACCCCTTTCAATAGTTATAGTCTCAGACGAAGATTCACCTTCTAGCTCACGTTTCACGGTTTGATAGCGTGCTGAATCTACTAATGTCACGTTTTCCTGAATGCTAGTGGACACTTCGCCGAAGATTTATGTGTTTCAGGGTCCAGGAAGCCGCAACCAGGATGTGGGAGGTGGGAAAAGAGTCCTTATTTTTGTTTGTCAGTGGAGAAAAGTGAAATCGGACTCGGACGGGTAAAGATGCCCCCAGGTCAAGCTAATAGGACAGTCTTGTGGTAAAGCGTTTAAGGGGAAACAATTATGTTATGTCTAATGAAGAAAGGGGTGAATTTGACGATTATATTCCATCCCATCTTATCAATCTTTCTTTAAAAAAAGAACTTCGTGCCTTTTGAATGTTTAAATGGCTTTTTTTGAAAAATGAAAGGAAAGCGAAGAGTGTAAATTGATTCTTAAAACCGGTGGATTGATTCTTTAAAGCGAAAGTTTTAACATGGAAATAATACATTTGTTTTTGTTTTCGCGATATTGATTCTTATAAACGGTTGATTCTTATAACCAGAGATCACTATAAGCGGTGGTTACTGTATATATATATATATATATATATATATATATATATATATATAGGGTAACTCTAGGATAGATGGCCATAGAGGAGAGATGGTCAATCTAAATATTTCCAAAACTTGATCATAAGTGGCAGTTTAAACTTTTTTCGTAAGAAATGTTCAACGATTTCATTCATTGCAAGGTTCATTCATTGCAAGGTGTCTTTCGATTATAAAGAGTAAGTGAAATTTTGCTGTTTATATAATTTAGTGGTTGAATATTTTTGTTGAGTTAGGTATCTGAATGTTTTCAATACGTACGTTACACTTTTTTTTTACTTTACGGACTTTTAAGGCACGTATATAATCCAATCTTTGTTTCTTAGCCTAAAACAAAGACGAACAATGGCGGAGTGACGCTTTAAATTGGGTGGCCATCTGTCCTTCAATTTCAGGATAGATGGCCACATAAAATCGAGGAGAGATGACCACCTTTAATCAATATTTCAAAATTATACGGAGTGAGGATTTTAACTAAATATAATAATATTTAAAATAATTATATAACGTTTATGTTTATAATTATATTAATGGATATAATTGTTTCAATTTTAACTAATATAAATATTTCAATAATAACAATAATATAATATGCCAAACGATTTTTCCAGTTTTTCAAGATGCCGAATAAATAGGGGAGACCTGTGTACCTAGGGCCATCATATACTTAGGGCCACCCCACTTTATTTGAATAATATTTAGTTCTATGTTTAATTACTCAGTTGGGTGAGTAGCAACAGTAATTGCTATTTTAGCTGCCAATTAGAAATCTTGGAGGAGAAATATGTGCCAAGTTATAAGTGAAAAGCGTTTTTGCATGGTCTGAAGTAAAATTTTGCAGTTCATCACTTTTATTGTTTTACAAAGGTAAGTCAAATACTTTTCTTTGAATTCTAGTACATAATTTTGTTAGTAACATTAAGTACTAAATGAGTTATTAAATAAGTGCCCTCTCCATGTAGGTTTTTCAGTAGAAGACATTTTGTATGAAATTACCTAGTCTTGTACCTAGGTCCATGGCCCTAGGTACAACTGTAATCATATTCTGTATGTTGTTATTTTATTGAAAAAGTTTTCATAATAAATGGAGGAAAAATCTGAACAATTTTGATTTAGTTAAGTTTTTTTTTTTTGTATTGGATGTTATTTAAATAGAAAGGGTACTATATATTTTGCTCTCTAACTCTCAATGTGCTTGACTTACAAAAAATATGTTTGCTACTATTATTATTATTCAGTATTATTAATTTGTTTATATAAACATAAGAATCTATTTAAAAAAATATATTTATAAAAGCAAAAGTATAATTCTAAATAAGGTTTATACGATATTTTAATTAAATTTTCAACTTCTATCATATTTTCATACCACAAATTCCTAATTTGCCAGTAGGGTAATTACAAATTCGCAATTATTTCTTCAGATGCCTAGAAATCCTGATGGAATAAAGCGATCAAAGTTTAATGCATATAATGTAACTGCGGCTACAGAAGCAGTTTTGGTTGATGAAGTTCCAGTTCGGACTGCAGCTCGACAGTTTGGAGTAAGCAGAACAACACTGCAAAGACACATTGACTTTTGTAGGAAGACTAATGCTGAAAATACAGAATTAAACTGTGCATATTCTAACCGATGTGCTGTTTGGATGGTAATTTCTAACGATGATGAGAGTGTCCTTGTTCAGTACCATGCCGCTGCATGCAATATGTATTACGGGTTGTAAAAAGAAACAGGTTAAAAAGCTTGCTTTTGAGTATGCAAAAGCAAATAAAAAAATATCCAAACTCCTGGGATGCAAATGGTAAAGCTGGTGATCAGTGGTACTATGATTTTATCAAAAGGAATAAGGTTCTGTAACTAAGAAAGCCCTAACCCTCAAGTTTATCAATAGCTACGCGTTTCAATAAAGCAAATGTTAATACTCTTTTTGAGAAGTATCAGGAGGTATTAGCAAACTATAAGTTTTTGCCTGAATCCATCTATAATGTGGACGAAACGGGCATTACGGCAGTGCACACACCGACCAAGGTCATAACCCCCAAAAGGCAAGAAACATGTTGGCAGCATGACATCTGATGAACGAAGAAGTAATATAACTATTATTTGCAGTGTAAATGCAATAGGAAATTCCGTCCCCATGATGATTTTTCCAAGAGTGAACTTCAAAAACCACATGCTGAAAGATTACTTGTAATTCACTAATAAAGTGGCACATATTCATTTGGCTTCTGTTATAAAATTCCTGTGTATACGTTTTTTCTATACATTATGGAGTGAAACCTAACTTTTAGGGAATGGCCCTAGGTACACCAGCTACTGGCCCTAGGTACAATGCTGTCTTGTACCTAGGGCTATTTGTGAAGTTTCTTAAAAAACCTTCTATTTCACAGAATTTATTATTTTGAGTATTTATATTAATCCCAATGGGATGGCAATTAGTGTAACAATGTGTGCATATCAGGTTTTGAAGTAATTGCTGTAGCTTGGACTGGAATTGCTGCTATGTTATTACCCAATGGTCATACTGTACACAAATGGCCTCTGAAATTGCTCTGTATCATACCTAAAATTGATTAGCCAAGAGGCAGAAAATATCAAATCTGCTATTTCGGATGAAGCACCAATGGCTAATAAACATGCTTTGATGTGCATTAACAGACATCTAAAGGATATTCTGGATACTGACATACCTTTTGGAGGAAAGGTTATTCTTCTTGGTGGGGATTTTAGACAAGTTTTACCTGTTGTACCACATGCCGCGAGAGAAACAATTATACAGAATTGTATTGAACTTTCACCACTGTGGCCACTTTTTAAGGTATTTAAACTTTCCATTAATATGCGTGCAAAACAAGAGGAATTAGAATTTGCAGATTTTCTAATTAAATTTGGGAATGGTGAATATCCATCTATAAATGAGGAAGAAAACAATACAATTGAATTTCCATCTCTTATAATTACGGAAAATAATGTTGTTTCAGAAATATATGGAAATAAATTTAATTCACAAGATAAAATCATTAACTTTGCCAAAGTTGCTATATTAGCACCAAAAAATGAGCATTGCAATAAAATAAATTCAAAGGTTTTTGACTTATTACCAGGAAATTTACGATCCTATACAAGCTGCAATTATTTAATAACTGAGGAAGAAAATGAAGTTCTGAAGTATCCTATTGAATTCCTGAACAGTTTAGAATTAAGTGGTTTACCGCTTCACAAATTACAGTTGAAATCTGGATCAATAGTCATACCCTGCGTAACTTAAATCCTTCTCAGGGATTATTAAATGGAACAAGATTAGTTGTTCATAACATGTATGACAACTGCTTGATTATTGAAATTATAACTGGTAACAATGCTGGTGAGAGAGTTTTACTTCCACGAATAGATTTAACACCTTCAGACGCCAGTTTGCCTTTTTCATTTAGGAGGCGGCAATTTCCCATTCGCCTTGCCTTTTGTTTAACTATTAATAATGCCCAAGGTCAAACGTTTGATAAAGTTGGTCTCTATCTTCCACAACCAGTATTCAGCCATAGTCAGTTATATGTGGCTATGTCTCGAGCCCGATCATTTCAAAACTTAAAGGTACAAATAGAACCAAAAGGCAAAATAACATCTAATGTGGTGTTCAAAGAAATACTTTAAGATATAGTAGATTAATAAATTTCATGTACAGCCTAAAAGAAAGAAAAGCTCTAAAACAACGCATATTTTAATTTTTGAGTTTTTTCATCATCAAATAGTATATTTATTTCTACTTATGTGCATTTATGTCAAATTTTAATTTTTCCCTGCATGACATGTTTCTATAATGTGAAGAATGTTTTTAGATTTTACATTTTTGATATTAGCATTGCATATTAATATGGTGTGAGTCTTCATCAGCTATTCTTCAGATTTTAATTATGATAAACTGTCATTGAAAAGTCGTATTTCTTTTTATTGTGTACAATAGCATATTTTAATATATATTTCTGTATTCTCAATATTATGATTTTCAACATTTTACTGAGTTATAGAGTTATTGCGTGCACGTACTAAGTTTTTAGTTTGTCATTGAGTAACCATATTTTCTTTTTATTTTCAATAGTAATTTTTTAACCCATTAACCATTGGTGTTGCGTTGACGCAACGGTCAAAATAAATGCGTATAAAAATTTAGCTGTCAAATGATTTTTATATTAACAGTAGTTTTTGAGTAGGGTTAATAATCGAATAGAAAAATATTTTCCTTGAACTGTTCTTTTAATTTAATAACGAGTTCCAAACTTAGGCAGTTAGTTAAGCATTTTTGAACGAGAACTTTCTCCTGGTCTTTTTCACAGAAGAAATATAGGGAGACAAACGTGAACTTTAGGGGTGATCTATTTTTAGTAAAGGTCAAAATTTATCAGAACATTCCATCAATCGGTTGCTTTTGTTTGGTTGGGGGAGGAAGAGAAAACAGGTGTTGCGTTGGCGCAACGTCAGCGGGAAAAGGGTATTCACATGTGTCGCTCGACTCCGTAGAACTTTCCCCCGTTCTGTGGTTATAGAAATGCCTAAAACTAGATACTTTACGTCTAAAGAAGTTATTCAAAGAATTTTCGATGAAGATTCAGATAATGAAGACGAGAATGAAACTGATATTCTACCAAAAACAGCAGAAACTTGTGATGAAGAAGAAAGAAATGAAAATATTTTGAATAATGACAATGATGATTTACCATGCGAAACTGCTGTCGAAATTGAAGTGTGGGTAAAAAAGAAGTTTTTGCCTCCTAAAAGCAGTACAAGTCTTTCGAAAAATTTTAAAAACAAAAAAAGAAGATTTGAAATGGATAAAGATGGGGCCATTGAATAAATCTCAGCCGAATAAGGAAGAAAAAGATCAAATCGGAACTATGAAAAATATAATACAGGATAAAACTAGTGCAGAGATTTTTGATCTTCTCTTTGGCTCAGGGTTTTTTTTCCCTTCTCGTCGAATAGATAAACTCATGTGCCCAACAAAATAATCGCCCCCATTTTTTAGCACCTGAAGCCTACACGAGACGGTTCATTGGAATAATGTTGCCGACGGGATATTATTCTTTACCTCAGGAAGAAATTTACTGGTCTCTTGATAAGGACATTTCTGTTCCTATTTTGCGAGAATCGATGTCACGTTTTCAGTACAGGAACGTGAAACAGAATTTGCATTTGGCTGATAACAGTCGAATCGATAGCAAAGATAAATTATATAGGGTGAGACCGTACCTAAATTTGCTAAATAGAAAGTTTCAACAATTTGGTTTGGATGCGATTCGGGAAACCGCATCCAAATGTACCCATTTCAATCGGTGAAATGTGTTCGAAAGAAAGAGAAGGGTTATTACAATTTTCAGTTCGAAGGAGAAAACAAGGTATATTTTTTATTTTTTATTGAAAAATACACATAAAATTTTCGTGTACCACAAAGTATCACACGGGACTTACAGAGATAAGTATAAAACACTAAGAAAACAGAAGAAACAGACAAAACAAAATGAAAGAAAAAGAAACTAAGAAGAATTACAAATATTTACAATAAGTTTACAAAATTAGCCGAAAACACACTTCCCAGAAACGAGCACAAAGAAATTGGGAGGCCAGTTAATATTTAAGTCCGTAAGTACCAATTTAAAAATATTTCTCTCCCTGTGGTATTTCGAACCAAAAAACAGAACATGTTCAGCATTTTCCTCGCAACCAACGCTGCAGTGACAGGGGGTCGCCGAACACAAGTTGAATCTACTCAAATAGCTCTTAAAATTTCCATGTCGTGTGAGTCAATTTGTAGTTAGCAAAGAAGTGATGGCATGAGAGTCTCATTCTAATGGATGGGGAAAATTTCTTGGTTAAACTACCATTATTTGAGCTGATGTATTCTTGGTTCCATGACTCCACCATACTCTCAAACATGACCTTCTTAAAAAAAAGGCTTGGTAATATTGACACTAATGTCGATTTCACGCTTTGTGGCAGACTTGGCAAGGAAGTCGGCTCGCTCGTTAACAAAGATACCTGTATGTCCACGAACAAAACAGAGACGTTTTTAATTTCAAGGGTTTTGAGTTGCTTTTGAATTTCGACGATAATGCTATTGGCAGAAGAAATATATTTTAAGGTCTCCAAGGATGAAAGCGAATCGGAGTAAATGAGATAATCTTTGTCAGCACTATCTCGATCCATGATCCATTTAATGGCAAAGTTTAAACATAATAGTTCAGCTATAAAAACAGTGCATTCATCTAGAATTCTAAATTGAAAATGCTTGAATTCAATGCCATTCTTGAAGGCAACAAAAGCGAAACCAGCCTTGCCATTAATTTTGCTGCCATCAGTATAGCAAGTAACAGGGAAATCACCTGTAGTTTTGTTGTAATAATTTATAACATTGATAGCCATTCTCTCTGAGGGATGAGAAAGATCAGATGGAGGTAAAACATAATAGTAACCAGAAGTAGAACAAGTAGAGAAATTTTCTCTAAAGGCCAGAAAGGAGGAAAACCAGAAATTGCATAAACAGACTCATATCTTAAGGTGCGATATCCACATATGACTCGCAAGATAATACGTCTATGAATGCGTCGGAGATATTTACAATTAATCTTCTTCTTGAGCGCCTTACCCTAAGCTCTAGAGCCGTACAAAATAAAAGGTTCAATGCCTTGCTTATAAATGGGCAAATGGACATCAAACCTGATGCCGAACGTATTATGAGCAATGCGACATAAAACACGTTGCAATTTGTCACACTTCTCTGAAATGTAAGATAGATTTTTTTCCAAGAAAATTTGCAGTCAAGAAGAACCCCAAGATACTTAAATTGTCCTACCACAGCCAAGGGATTTCCATCGAGAAGCAACTGGAATGCGTCATAAAGAACATTGCGTTTTTCAATAAACATGACTTTAGCAGAGTTAAATTCCAAATTAAAATCTTTAGACCATTCGGTAGCAAGGTTCAAGGTCTCTTGAGCACAAAGGAAAGTCGCAGGAAGATCCCTACCCTGGAAACAAAACAGGAGGTCATCCGCAAAAGCAATAGTATCACAACAGGCAAGTTTATTATGAGGATATCTTTAATAATCAAATTCCAAAAGGCAGGTCCAGAAACTGAGCCTTGAGGGCAACCCCTCTCAAGCCGATGGATAGTGGAAGCCGAGCTCAGTCTCATTTTGGCTACTCTGTCTTTTAAAAAGTCAGCAGCCAGTGAAAAAAATATTCAGCGGAAGTTCCGTTTTTTTAAGAAGGTTGAGAATGCAAGGCCGCCAAGCATTGTCGAAAGTGCCTTTTATATCCAGAAAAACCAAGATTGTGTGCAAATTTTTCTTTTTACCTCTCTGAACAATCTCACTTAAACGTAATAAAACTACCTCAGTACTCTTCTGAGGTGTAAAGAACAAGATAATTGTTGTCCGATAGAACCACAAGTGTGTTGTGACTCTTGGTTCAACGTTTGGAAAAATTCATCCTGTGAAAAATGTTTCCCGTTATTCAAGAACGCAAAAGAAAAAAGTGTTGAATCCCTGAACCGCGTCTTATTGAACAGTACAATGACAAAATGAGAGGAGTCGATTTATGAGACAATTGAGTATCGAATTACAGAATAAGAATTCGTGTGAAAAATAGTGGTGGCCAATAGTTACCAACTACATTGATGTAACCTTGACAAATCCGTGCAAAATATCAAGATTTTCTCCTGAAAATAGTCTATCTTAGACTCAAAGTTATATTGTCACTTTTCCAAACACTTTTTTAAATGAAGAGTTAGCAGGAAATAGATTAGCAACAGGAAGGACTAATAAGCTCAGCATGCAAAAGCCATAACGTGTAGAACGTGGACATTTTATTGTCAAGTCCGAAGACAGCAGAAGACTGCGTAGTAAACAATGCCATAGCCAGATAATTTATCCATGCAAAGTTTGTGACGTTGCTCTACATCGTGATTGTAGTGAAGCTTTTCATGACTGAAACTGTTTTCTGGATATAATCAGTAATTTTGTAAAGGAAAAATAAGTTAAATCTTTATAATAAATTAATTACTTGAAAAGTGATCATTTTCTTTCTAAAGCGTAACAGTGCTAAAAAAAATTCCCAGTGCTCAAATCGAAGAAAACCCTGCAGAAGTTCAGTTGAACTCACTTAATGTCAATACTCTTATTACGCTGACGTTGTGCGAACGCAACACTCGATTTTTCGAAAGTTAAGATCAGTTTTGTTATTTTCCCCATAGTTTACTGTTGTATATGTTCAAACGAATAGCCAATATTATTTGTATAAAAACGATTCACCCCTTATAGTTTTGGATGTTAATGGATTAAAGTGTATTTCTCTCTTCTTCATATTATGATTTTCAACATTTGGCGAGGATTTATGGAGTATGATTCGTGTATTTAGTACATTTATTTACTATCCAGCTATCATGTTTTGATGGGTACCATCTAGAAAAGAAATACTTTGTGATATAAATAAATAAATATAATGTAGAGCCTAAAAGAAAGAAGAGCTCTAAAACAACGTATATTTTAATTTTTGAGTTTTTTCTCATCAAATAGCATACAGAGGCTGTTCACACATTTTTTAGACGATGTATATTGTATTCACAAAACTAAATTACATAAAATTCTTGTGTTTTAAATGTTCTATTTGACATCCCTTATTCTGAACTATCTTTCGACACCGCAATTTCCAGGATAATAATGCCTTTCGAAGTGTCAGAAGAGGTATTCTATCCCATTCCTCCTGAACAGCTTTCCAGAGTCCTGTAAGGGTTTTGGGACGACGTTTGGATAATGCAGATTTTAAAAGTCCGAAAGCACAAAAATCCATAGGTGATACATCGGGAGATTTAGTAGGGATATCAGTGAAGGGTATGGCCTTGATACCAGTTTTTTGTTCCATTTCTTTTAGGAAATTTACAGTGGATTTTGATGTGTGATTGCTAGCTTTGTCCTGATGGAGTCTCACAGATTGATGGCACTGTGGGTAAAGCGATGGTATTTCATTCAGAAAAATTGGCGATAAAATATGTTCCTGATAGTATTTGGAGTTAATCGTGACATTTTTTTCCACTCTCTTTATTTTTAACTTGCCCTTATAAGAAAAACCAGCAACAATCATGAATCCCTTAGAAAATCTTTCTTTCGATTCTTTGAACCATGTACTTAAATTTTTTCTCCCCTTTTATGATAATAAATTGCTCTTTTTTTGTTGAAATGATTTAAATACAACCATGATTCATCTATTGTGACAATTGTTTTCCATTTTTCTTTGGATAAGTGTTTCTCATATAGAATTCTGCAGCGTGTCCTGCGTTCAGCGATATGATTTGGAAGAAGACGATGCACATTGCGTTTTTTCGCTTTCTTAAGATTTAAATCAACGTTTATCATTTTATTTACAGTGGACACCGAGCATTTTAATGATTTTGCAACTGTCCTTTGACTAGGGGGATTTTCTTTTAACATTAAACAACGTACCTTTGCAATAGTCGAAGATGTCCGATTTTTCCTCGGATACTTGTTTGGAATTTTTGTCCCACTTGAGGCTCCGATTTGACGTTTTTTTCCTTTCTTGTTGACGATATTACCTATCGACGCTTTAGATATCACAAAACCATGTCTCTCACATCGTTTTTGGATAACGGAGTATGCATATTTCTCTTCGGAAAGAGCATAAATGTAGCCTTCGAACCACTGCTTTGTTAAAAACGCCATTTTGAATAAAAACAAAACTTTCAAGCCGCAGACGATAATTTTGAGTTTTAAAAACATAGTACAATTGCAATTATTTCTATGGAACAGCAAACGATTTTTTATTACCGCTTACCAAAATCGTCTAAAAAACGTGCGAACAGCCTCTTCATTTATTTCTACTTTATGTGCATTTATGTCAAATTTTCATTTTTTTCTTCATGGTATGTTTCTATAATGTGAAGAATTTTTTAGATTTTACATTTTTGATATTAGCTTTGCATATTAATATGGTGTGAGTCGTCATCAGTTATTCTTCAGATTTTAGTTATGATAAACTGTCATTGAAATGTTGAATTATAGAGTTACTGAGTACACGTACCAAGTTTTTAGTTTGGCCACTGAGTAACCATATTTCTTTTTATTTTCAATAATAATTCAGGGTTGAATAGTAATTTTTTAAAGTGTATTTATCTATTCTTAATATTGTGATTTTCAACATTTGGGGATGATACATTGAGTATAATTTGTGTATTAGTACATTTATTTACTATCTAGCCGTCATGTTTTGACGGGTACCCACTAGTGTTTTCCTTAATTTCGTCGAATAGGAAAACATGAATCTAAAATTGAAGTATTCAATGTTTGCTCCGTTAAAAAGGTTGATAACGGATAACTCCTGGACGATGAAAAATTAGTATGTCTAAAGTAGCTAACTCTGTGCTTTAGTAAATAAATTAAGTGAAAAAGGCAACGCAGTTAAACTTTTTAGGTGTCTTATAATTCTTCTAAAATTGAAAAAGTTTTACATGCGTTTCAATATCTGAGATGTACCTTATTTTTCAAATTTTAAACACTTAGATGTACTTTCTATTCATTAAATATTATTTCTCGATAAACAAAAGATTCAATCATAATTTTGAATCTGA
>OU015493.1:622309-626775 GCA_907164885.2 Dolomedes plantarius
AATCATCACAATATAAATTTCAAAAATTACAAAGATCACTAAAAAACAGAATTATCACCAAATCTTATTAAAGAAACACAATAATACCTCAATCACAAGTAAATATAGTAACCACTCAGTTCTTGTTAACAAATGTAGAAGTCCAAATCTGTACAACCAAAAATAAAAATATCAACTCTGTAGATCAGACGCTGTACACCACTCTTCATCTGTGCACAAAACCCAAAAAACATATTTTTCGAAATTACATCATAATATTACACTTGTTTTATGAGATCCAAATTGATAAAATATACACAAAGTAGCTTAAAAAAGAGCGTTTAAACTTTTTTTTTTTTTTTTTATATCTTTAATTTAAGACAACACACAACGTTTAACCACATAAGTGGAGTCAAGAGGGTGTTAGGCACCCAACATATAAAATCACTTAAGAAATGGATCTCTGAACTTTACATTATTGCTATTTCTTTATACAAAAAAAAGACACATCATAAAAATTTACCAACCTAATCAATAAAATCAAGAACACACAATTTGAATTTTAAAAATATATGAGAAACAGTAAATTGGAATCTAAAAATGTATGTAATCAACTTTCAAAATTATCTAGATTACTCAAAGCAGTTTCTTTTCTCAATGCTTATTACGCACTTTTCCTGATCACTCAATGACTTACTTAAAACTAATCCTAATGACATGAGGAGGCATGTGAAACAGGCTCATGCCTGGTCAAAACATTAATCATTTTATTATTTATTGACAAAACATGTTAAAACTCATATTTTCAATATGCTATTCAAATCTTACCAATTTCAAGGCCAAAATATTTCGTAACTTTCACATCTTACATTAATGCAAATTCCACACGTCATTTTTTTTTTATTATTATTATTTCGATATAGTAATATACACTTAACAATCAGAGGCCCTCCTCATTAAGCTTGCCGGTCGACCAAAAATATACACTAAAAAAAAACATTTAACAGGATATTTATCAAAATGTAACTTAAAATAGTACTCCATAACACTCAAATAAACACAAAATATATACAAGGGATAAAAATGACCATCGTCGCACCAGGAAATCAGAATCTGCAAAAATTTTAAAATTGCTCCTAATTTAGTACATTACTTTGCTTTCCCCCCCCCCTCCCCAAGAACAAGATAGATACACAATTTAATTTCATAATAGTATAACTTTAAAACATTACGAATTGTTGGTTAAATATCAATTAATTTTTCTTGAAACATGAAATAAGTCTGTCAAACTCAAAATCCTTATCAAATCAAACAAAACCTTCACAAAAACAACAAATTTTTCAGCAGTCATTAAATCCGCTGAGAAAAATATGAAAATTTTACATATCCTATCACAAATCTATTTTAAAATGTGTCAGTTAATATTCATCATTTAACCCAATCCTCAAGTTGTGACTAAAGTTTAACATACTCTTCAGTGAAACTGGGTGGGAAAGCTCTATGCTTATAAAATTGTATGGGTTTCAAAAATACAAAAATACTCATCAACTTAAAACTAATCTCATCAAAAATAATATTCCTAAAAAACCCATATCGTATTTAACATTCTGACACAGTATTATAATCAATACACACATTATCGTTTTAATCAAACAGTTCTTTCGAAAACCAAGCTTAACTCATTTCACATAAAAGTTTAATAAAACGGAGCTTACCGGACTTTATTTATCCTGTCAAACTAAAAAAAATTTCACTTTTTCTGCACGAATTTTTTATTTTTACACAAAATCTTCTTCTGTTCTCCGGATGATGTTTGATAAAAAGTCGCCTCTGCTTTAGATGACCGAAAACCATGGCGTTATCGTTTTGTTTTAAAACGCAGATCTGACAGAATTCCTGTTGCTTGGCAAATTCACAAACCACGCACCGCTGTCTTTAAAAACATAACTCAAGCTGGTTGCAGAGTCGGGAGAAAAAAAATTACATAACTTCCTCGTTTCGAGGTCTTTTGGCGAAACACAGCGACACACCCACAATGACTCTCTCTGGGTGAAAACACTTTGAAGAAGAACTCGTGCGCGCGATGATTCGACGACTGATGAAAATCGGAACGGCAAAGTTTTCCTCGCCGCGCAACGGTGTTGGCACAATTGGACACTCCGAAGACACAATGCAGCAAACAGCAGGCAAAGCGTTGTTAATCCACACAATTGAAGTCGAAACATCATCTAGGTCGAATGGTATCCCGACTGGAACTCTGCGACGGCAATCGTTGTCATTGGTTTCTGCACGAAGCATCAGCACGAAAATTTGCAGCTCCAAACCTAAATTTTACTCTACCAACGCGTCAACGCAGTCACGAGGGAGCATGACGAGAACTTGGATAAAATTTTATTTTTTAACTTACATTTTTAAAAGCTGTGGGGTGATTATTTTCCCTCGCGCGATCCCAAAATCCTGCGCGAGCTCGCTACCTACACCCTTCCCAGTACGTCGTCTTACATCCAAACTTACTCCTTCTTATTCTATCTTTACTTAATTATTCAAGTTATGGCAGTCAATGAATTAAAAGGCCGGTGGCAAAGAACTACAATTAATATATCGAACATCGTTTATTTCCAAAATCTTAAGCTACCTGATTCAATCTGATAAATTAAATCCAACAGTCATCAAGCTTCCGCGCGACGCGTGACTGTCTTAATCAAGAGTTTCCCGCCGTCTGATTAAACGCTATTGTTTTTCTGCCATCCAAAGCCACCGCGCATGCCCACATGATCTCTGTGACGCATACACCGGCGTTGAACCATAGGCGTGGCCACAGATGTCAATCAATCCAAAGGGAATTTCCCCGATTTCTCTCGATGTATTTCGAACCAAGATATGAGAATAGTGGCGAATTACGCCACGACAATAAATTAATTACTAAGCCCCCTTTAAATTTAGAATAATTATTTCGCTCCCGCTTAAGTCCGACATATATACTAGCATTATTGCCCGGCGATGCCCAGGTAGATATATAGATATAAAAATTTTGATGCATTCCATCAAAAAAATACTGGGCTGCACTCCCGCTCTTCATGTTCATCTGACCAGACAGAATGCGCTTAGCGCGTTTCTACTGAAATGATATACAAACAATAAGAAAGAAAGAAACTTTGAGCCTGCGGACCTTCGTCTGATTATACGTCTGATTTTATTGAGAATTAATAACTCAGTGTTGCGTGATTCACACGTTTGGATTGAATAAGTTTACTGTTTAATTAGATTTAATTAGATTTGTTTGATTCACCGTTTGATTAGAAATAAGTTTTATAATTTACATTTGCCTTTATTATTTATTTTTCCCTTAAAAGCTCAGTTTGTTCCACATCACCCAAGAGACGCACTTTTTTCCACATCACCCAAGAGGTAAAGTGCAAGATGCCCCTTTTATTTATTCAAAGTAAGGCGCGATTTCACATGAAGCCTATTTTCCTTACTTTGGTGATTCGGTTTTTTATTGTCGACAGGCCAAAAACCGTATCTGTTTTTAATTTTCCTAAGGCCAAAAACCGTAGAAAAAGCAAATTCTAAATCGGTTCAAGCGATGAGAAAAACTGCAAATAACAAAGGACAAAAAGCAGAGCCGAGAAAGTTGTGTTAAAACATACTAATTTGAACTGCATTCTTAAAAAACTCCCATCTCAGTTAGTCTAGTGGTTAAATTTTATCTTTTACCGTAGTTTAATATTTCTTTTGTCAATTTATTTCGTTGTTATGCACGTAACGCAAAATTAATTTAAAGTATCACAAAAAGAAAAGAAACCACGTGATCAGCATTTCATAAATTGAATTCTAAAAATTAATCTTTAAAAAATCACCAAAAATCAGAAAAGGGAGGGAACGATTCGAAAAAGATTGTTTTAAAGGAATTTTTCTCGTGATATAAATTTTATATCCCTCTCGTGATATAAATCTCGTGATATAAATTTTATAACCCTCGGATTATAATTTTAAAAGCAAACTTAAAAAAATTAGAAAAACAGCTTAAAAATTTAATTTTAAAAAATCGAAGAAGAATCTTTCTCAATTTACCCCTCCAGTATAAACTCCACTATAGAAGAATCACCATGCAAAATTTCAGCTCTTTATGTCCAACGGTTTGGACTGTTCGTTATCTGTCAGTTAGTCAGTGAGTTAGGCAAGACGAAAGTTTATTACCATTAAGCTCTCACCCCCCCGCGCACCCCTCTTCTCCCGCGCAGGGGAAGAGGGATAGGTTCCGATATCACTGAACGTCTGTATCCACAGGGGGTCTCGCAAATCTTACGGGCACAAAAAATCCTTAAAAAATTAATTTAAAAAAAACTAATTGAGCCCCAAACTTCGTTTTTGCTGATTTAAGTTTCTAGGGTCATAAACATTAACTGTGCCGCATTTGGTCCCGGTGGGTGAAACAGTCTATGATTCTATAGCGGACAAACAAACAGACAAGCTCTTATATATAT
>OU015493.1:626875-669375 GCA_907164885.2 Dolomedes plantarius
ATATATATATATATATATATATATTAATATATATATATATATATATATACTAGCATTATTGCCCGGCGATGCCCGGGTAGATATATAGATATAAAAATTTTGATGCATTCCATCAAAAAAATACTGGGCTGCACCCCCGCTCTTCATGTTCATCTGACCAGACAGAATGCGCTTAGCGCGTTTCTACTGAAATGATATACAAACAATAAGAAAGAAAGAAACTTTGAGCCTGCGGACCTTCGTCTGATTATACGTCTGATTTTATTGAGAATTAATAACTCAGTGTTGCGTGATTCTAACGTTTGGATTGAGTAAGTTTACTGTTTAATTAGATGTAATTAGATTTGTTTGATTCACCGTTTGATTAGAAATAAGTTTTATAATTTACATTTGCCTTTATTATTTATTTTTCCCTTAAAAGCTCAGTTTGTTCCACATCACCCAAGAGACGCACTTTTTTCCACATCACCCAAGAGGTAAAGTGCAAGATGCCCCTTTTATTTATTCAAAGTAAGGCGCGATTTCACATGAAGCCTATTTTCCTTACTTTGGTGATTCGGTTTTTTATTGTCGACAGGCCAAAAACCGTATCTGTTTTTAATTTTCCTAAGGCCAAAAACCGTAGAAAAAGCAAATTGTAAATCGGTTCAAGCGATGAGAAAAACTGCAAATAACAAAGGACAAAAAGCAGAGCCGGGAAAGTTGTGTTAAAACATACTAATTTGAACTGCATTCTTAAAAAACTCCCATCTCAGTTAGTCTAGTGGTTAAATTTTATCTTTTACCGTAGTTTAATATTTCTTTTGTCAATTTATTTCGTTGTTATGCACGTAACGCAAAATTAATTTAAAGTATCACAAAAAGAAAAGAAACCACGTGATCAGCATTTCATAAATTGAATTCTAAAAATTAATCTTTAAAAAATCACCAAAAATCAGAAAAGGGAGGGAACGATTCGAATAAGATTGTTTTAAAGGAATTTTTATGATCTTTCTCGTGATATAAATTTTATAACCCTCGGATTATAATTTTAAAAGCAAACTTTAAAAAATTTGAAAAACAGCTTAAAAATTTAATTTTAAAAAATCGAAGAAGAATCTTTCTCAATTTACCCCTCCAGTATAAACTCCACTATAGAAGAATCACCATGCAAAATTTCAGCTCTTTATGTCCAACGGTTTGGACTGTGCGTTATCTGTCAGTTAGTCAGTGAGTTAGGCAAGACGAAAGTTTATTACCATTAAGCTCTCACCCCCCCGCGCACCCCTCTTCTCCCGCGCAGGGGAAGAGGGATAGGTTCCGATATCACTGAACGTCTGTATCCACAGGGGGTCTCGCAAATCTTACGGGCACAAAAAATCCTTAAAAAATTAATTTAAAAAAAACTAATTGAGCCCCAAACTTCGTTTTTGCTGATTTAAGTTTCTAGGGTCATAAACATTAACTGTGCCGCATTTGGTCCCGGTGGGTGAAACAGTCTATGATTCTATAGCGGACAAACAAACAGACAAGATCTTTTATATATATAGATATATATATATATACATACATACACACACACACACACACACACACACACACACACACACACACACACACATATATATATATATATATATATATATATATATATTGTGACGTAGGGAGTAATAACGGCAAGCGTTTCGCTTCAATTACTTTACTACGCCACCTTAAACAACTACAAACTACAACTACAAAAAGCAAATATGTACAGCGAGTTAGAATTTACATGTTAGAGATGTCAGGACGGCTAGGGTTCACATACCAACTCTGGCCTACAGAAGGCCTATCGGACCAGAGAACTCCGTCTCTCTCACACTCAAAAACAGCTCTCTCCCGTGGAGTATGTGGGGTCTTCTTTTATACGGTCGGCGAATTCAAAAGCTTTCTCCGGCGTTTTAAGTGGTCGTAAGGGTCTAAAGTTTATGGGATTCCACATGTCACTATAGTGTCAAAATTCTGGAGAGCCCTCGAACCACTCTGGTATTTATGACTTGTATAACGTCAGAATCACATATTACACAAAATTTATGGCCTCTTATCCTAGAGTTTATGAGACCGCTCAGCTTAACATTTCGCTGATAGATGACATCTTCATGTTGAGGGGTAGGAACGAGCATCACAGACTTATATAGTTACAATTTTCGTGGAGTAATGGAGACAACGTCACAATATATATATATATATATATATATATATACACACTCATTGACAAAAAAATTAGCGCACCAAGAAGGAGTCGTCAGAATGAAACGAAATTTTACATACGTAATGACTACTTTGATATAAGTAAATGATAAGAAAATCAAAGAAAAAGGATAATTTATTTCAGAGAAAAAGGCAAAAGAACGGAGGAGTTAATACTCCATTGGACCCCCTCTAGCGCGAATGCACGATGCGATACGATCGGGCATTGAGTCATACAAGTTCTGTATGATGTCTTGAAACATTTCGTTCCATATTTGCTGTAACATTGCCTCTAGTTCGTTCAAACTCGTGGGATGCCCAAATGATCCCAGATATGCTCGATTGGAGACAAATCTGGGGATCGAGCAGGCCAAGGAAGGGTAGTAACAGTGCGGAGACAGTATTGTGACACCCTTGCCGTATGAGGCCGAGCATTGTCTTGTTGAAAAAGGGCTCCTGGGAGCCGTTGCATGAGTGGCAACACATGTGGTTGCAGGATTTCATAAACATACCGCTGGGCTGTCATGGTGCCACGGAACAATACTAGGGGTGACCGTGTATTGTAGGCAATGGCACCCCATACCATCACACCAGCTGTGGGAGCTATGTGTCGCTGTACAGCAAAGGCAGGATTGAAGCGTTCACCACGGGCTCTCCACACACGAACACGATTGTCATCACTGCCGAGATTGAATCTGGATTCGTCGCTAAAGACGACCTGGTTCCATTCCGCTGCAGTCCAGTTTCCTCGTGTGCGGCAAAACTCCAAACGGAGGCGTCGATGGGTGGGAGTCAAGGGCAGCACACGTAATGGGCGCCGCGATACCAACTGTCCTTCAGCCAGGCGCCTTCGTATGGTTCAAGAAGACACAGAGGCCCCTAGTGAAGGTGCTACCTGTGCCTGGATGGTGGACAATGAAGCAGTTGGCTGTACGCGTGCATTTCTTACGATGTGGCGGTCTTCTCGACGACTGGTCTGTCGAGGGCGTCCTGAGCCAGGTCTTCGTGTACATGACATCTCTCGGGTCCACTGGTCCCAACACCTCCTCACAACACAATCAGAGCGGCCTAATTGACGAGCTACTCGCCTAGCTGACCACCCAGCTTCCATCATCCCGACGATTCTCCCCCTCTCAAACTGCGACAACTGCTTATATTGTCTTCGAACACGGCGTAATGGCATGTCTGTCTCAGCTCTTACTTTGTAAATGATTCAGCACACTCAAACAAGCTTTGGTTTCCTGTTTTATACTCCACAGAGTACGATGTTCAACGCCCTCTACCGGCTATACGTAATGCGCAATCACGCTGTATTTCTAATCATTTGCGTATCTCCCCGACATGTACCTTTATTGCAAGTTTCGTTACGATCCCGCAATTATTTCTTGGTGCGCTAATTTTTTTGTCCATGAGTGTGTGTATATATATATATATATATATATATATATATATATATATATATATATATTTATATATATATATACACACATATATATATATATATACACACACATATATATATATATATATATATATATATATATATATATATATATATATATATATATATATATATATATACATATATGCATATACATATATATATACATATACACATATATATACATATACACATATCTACATATACTCATATATTCATATACACACACATACACACACACATATATGTACTCCGTAGCGAAGTGCGGGTATTCAGCTAGTATATATATATATATATATATATATATATATATATATATATATATATATATATATATATATATATATATATATATATATATATATATATATATATATATATACCAGCTGAATACCCGCACTTCGCTACGGAGTACATTCAAATTAAATTCAACGGTCACTCACTGTTGTCAGTGAGTGAGTCAACTGACTCACTCACTGACTGACAGACGAATCCGGTGGACCTAAAGGGCTGAAATTTTCCATGGCGATTCTTCTTATAGTGTAGGGGTGCACTAAAAGAGATTTTTGAAAAATTCTTCTTAGATTTTTAAAATTAAATTTTTAAGCTGTTTTAGTAACTTTTTTTAAGTTTGCATTTAAAATAATAATTTGAGGGTTATAAAATTTATATCACAAGAAAGATGATAAAAATTCTTTTAAAATGAAACCTTTTTCGAATATTTACCTCTATTTTCTGATTTTTGGTGAACTTTTAAAGATTAATTTTTAGAATTTAATTAATTAAATGTTGATCACGTGATTTCTTTTTCTAGTACTTTAAATACATTTATCAGAAAAGGGAGGTAAAGATTCGAAAAAGATCTCATTTTGAAGGAATTTTTATGATCTTTCTCGTGATATAAATTTTATAACCCTCAAATTAATATTTTAAATGCGAACTTAAAAAAAGTTACAAAAACAGCTTAAAAATTTAATTTAAAAAAATCTAAGAAGAATTTTTGAAAAATCTTTCTTAGTGCACCCCTACACTATAAGAAGAATCGCCATGCAAAATTTCAGCCCTTTCAGTCCAGCGGTTTGGTTTGTGCGTTGTATGTCAGTCAGTGAATGAGTCAGTTACGGAACTGTTTTATATATATAGATATATGTTTATTATACATTTTTTTGTTCCGAGTCGGATTAATTCAGATGGAGCCCAAAGAAATATACGTAATGCGCAATAGGATTCAATCCGCTTGGGAACTTCATCCTAGTGATAATTTTTTTTTTTTTTTTTTTTTTTTTGGGGGGGGGGGGATCCGGTCAGGATTGAAACCGTTTAATATCTGTTCTGCTTGGAGACATTTAAATTGGAGCGAAAAGGATATGTTCCTCGGATATCTCTAAGCCCTGGTTACAAGTGGAATAGAGAATACATTTTGGGGTTTTCTGAAGTTTTTTTTTCTTTTAAATGTGTAATTTAGTATGATTCTATTTATATCTAATTCAATTTTAATTATTTCTACACTTATTTCTAAACACTTACTCTAAAAGGATTTTCTTATTCGAGGCAACAGAAAATTAAAATTTCTGACCAAACGGTACCGTCAAGGTTGAGCAACACGCACAGTGAAGTAGATTCTCTAGAAAACAAGAACTGCGAATCTGTACGTTCAGAAACTCCCCTAAACACTGATACTCAGACAGTCAGAAGTAAGCCTGATGTCACAGGAAGAAGAATTGTTGATATAAATTATTTTTTAAATGAACTTAAAGAACTAAATAATCACAGTCCTCTTGGATGTGGATTGTCAGAAATGCATATCATATCTGAAAGGAGGCGCGGGCTCATCAGTGAATTTAAAATGAAATGCGCTATGTGCAACTTGACGAAATTTATTGCTACTGAAAATATGGTTAAAGACGAAATTTGTTCTAACGCTGCAGCTGTAGCAGGAATTAAGAAAATTGGATGTGGGTATTCAAATATGGAACCTTGAATATTCCTCCGATGTCTGGAAACACATATTTAAAACAACAAAAATTCATATCTGAAGCGTGGGAAGCAACCGCGGCTAAGGAAATGGAAGTGGCTGCAAATGAAGAAAAAATGTCTGCTATCCAAAGGGGAGATCTTGATTCAGAGGGTGTACCTCTTGTGACGGTGGTTGTCGATGGAAGCTGGGCAAAACGGTCTTACAGGACAAATTATGCATCACTCTCTGGTGTGGTAAGTGTTCTGAAACACTTTCTTACTCTTTATCATAAAATAGAGCTGCTTTAATTTAATTTTCTTTTATAACAGATTATTTTAAAATATTCAGTTGATAAAATCTTGTTTTTCCTCAGAATGTAATTCCGTTTTGTGTCTCAACAGAGTTTGCAACATAAAAATTAATTATTATGCATTAAACGTATTCTAAATTTTTCTTGTGTAATTTTTGTATGTTTTAAAAAGTTTCTAGCTTATTTGTGCCATTGTTTACACATCTTGAACATCAAACTGTTTAATAACCACAATCTCTCTCTATTAGTGACATCGGCATAACTGATGACAATATAACTCTCAAAGGTTTTCTAATTGATTGTTTCTATCCTCTTTGTGACTGCAAGTTTTATCTTCTGTAAATCTATATTTTCTTATATAGATAACTTCTGTTTTATATATTCAGCTAAGGAGACTGTTAATCTATATTTTCTTATATAGATAACTTCTGTTTTATATATTCAGCTAAGGAGACTGTTAATTTTCTTCTCTTAAATACATGTTGATTTCAAAAAGTTATGTGTAAGCGTCATTCTCTTTACTTTTGCTGAACGAAATTCGATGTATTCTTGTATATGTGATATTCATTAGTATTCCTCAAATTCATTTATGTTTTTTGTCCTTTTTAGGCTGCTATCGTAGGTTTTCACTCTAGAAAAGTTCCGTTTATGGGAGTGCGGAACAAATACTGCTGCATATGTGCACGAGCAGCTAATAAAAATCGCCCTGCCGAATCGCACCAGTGCTTTATAAACTGGTCTGGTAGCTCGGGAATGGAAGCAGACATTTTAGTGGATGGTTTTTGCCAAAGCGTCGAAATGTACGGCATAAAATACACTCGATTTATCGGTGATGGAGACAGTAATGTTTACAAAAAAATACTGGATTCTAGGCCGTACAACAACATCACTGTTGAAAAAATTGAGTGCAGAAATCATTTATTGCGCAATACATGCAATAAATTGAAAGACTTGGCTCTCAAAGAGCAAATACGTGGCTCTCCGGAAGATCATTGGGAGCCGAATTTTGCGCATCTATTACTATGGCTGTACGATTTCGAAAAAATCCTTGCAAGAAAATGTGATTGATCTCAGAAATGATCTCTTAAATATTCCCTTTCATGTGTATGGGCAACATGATAAATGCGCACCATATTTTTGCAATAAATCAAAGTTTGAAAAAAATTACGGGCCCCTCTTAAAAGAGTCTGGATTATTATTTCAAATCATCAGTGTCCTCAACAATCTTATTGATCACTCAAAAAGCTTGCTTTTTGAAGCAAATAATAACATTGTTGAGGAATTCAACAGTATTATAGCTAAATTCGTTGGAGGGAAACGAATTAATTTTTGCTTATGTTTCTTGCTTATGTTTCTTTGCTTATGTATGTAAAAAATGTTTCTGAGCAGCCCTGGGATATACAGCATGCTTTCAGAAAAACGAAAAAATGTCCGTAGAATGCGCAATGCAGATATGAAGAAAAAGTATCACCGAAGACGGCTATTCGCATAAAATTCCGATAATTCTTATGGGAAATATGCACAAAAGCCGGACCTTGATCCCGAAACCTACGTAGCCAAAAAGGAGAGTTTCCTATCCAGACTGAGCGTTTCAAATGATGAACGTTTAAAAATCATGCAAGAAACGACTCTTCAAAGTTTATGTCCTCTCTGGATGGAGAAGCTAAACTTTGAACCGCAAAAGACTAACTGCTTCTAATTTTGGCTACGTATGCAATAAGTTGCCGCATACAAAATGTGACAGCTTAGTAAAAAAAATGCTGTATAGCAACTTTGATTCAGGTGCATGCCGGTATGGTCGTAGGCATGAGAAAGATGCAATTGATCATCTAAAATCTTTAAAATTTAATGTTAGGCTTATTTTAGATGGACAAGATCCTTTTTTAGCTGCTTCGCCAGATGGCTTGATCGAAGAAACTGGCATCGTGGAAATAAAATGTCTCCCATCTTCTTGCGTAGACCTTACTCCTTATGAAGCCATCTGTTCACGAAAAGTGACTTTTTGGTCAGTAAATAAAAAAACAAACAGTGTGGATTTAAATAAAAAAACATGTGTATTATTTCCAAGTTCAAGGACAATTGCACATTACACAAAGAGAATTTTGTATTTTTGTGCTTTGGACATCTAAGGGCACAAAAATTGAAAAAATAGCAAGAGATGATTCTTTTTGGGAGAACAATATGAAGGACAAATTGAGACAATTTTATTTTGACTGTTTGCTGCCGGAACTATTGGACCCACGTTTCCCTCGATCACTACCCATAAGAAACCCGCAATATATAACTGACGCTATGAAAATGAGAGCAATAAAAGCAGCGGGAAATTAATTCAACATTTTTATAATTATTAATAGATTCATGTAATGCAATTGTAAATTATTATTATTATTATTATTATCACTATTATTATTATTATTATTATTATTATTATTATTATTATTATCACTATTATTATTGTAATTATTATTATTATCATTATTATTATTATTATTATTATCATTATTGTATTTTTTAAATATCTTTCACTTTGCATTTGTGTTTCTGTGAGCATAGTTTTTTCTTACGAGAGTGTCTTTATGCTGTTTAGAATCTATATCTATACTAATATATAAAGAGAGAGCGGATTTTGTATGTGGAGGGTAATCTCCGGAACCACTGCACATATTTGAAAAATTCTTTCACTGTTTGAAAGGTACATTATTCCAGATGGACATAGGCTATATATTACGTATATCTGACCAGTAGAAAGAAAGTTAGGGGCCTAAATGTTGAGCTGATGCTTCACCTTTACAATTTTTCCTTGTCAGCCATAGTCAAGTAACCATAGCAACACATAAAACGATATTTTCATTTATTATCATATGCCTATGTGATAGCCTATGTCCATAAATATCAACAAAACATTTAACATTGGAATTTTCTGTGTCAACCATAGTCAAGTAACCATAGCAACACATCAAACTACATTTCCATTTATTATCAGTAAAACATTTAATATTTTAAAGATTCAAGTGGAGGAGGTATTGATAAATACAAAAAGGATTTTTGAAATTGGCAACGTTTAAGGGTTTATTCAAGAAATTTACATTTGGAACTACTCTTTTTATTGGAAATTTCAGGTAAAAAAAGATTTACAATTACACTGCTGGCCACCCAAATTGCAACACCAAGAAAGACAAGAGATATCACAACAAAATTTATTTTGTAGATAACATGTTGACCGAGTATCAAATGATTAAATTTATAGACTTCTGTGAAGTGTGGTTCCTGCCAAAATCAGTAGCCAGAGTAGCCGCCATTGTTGGAGATCACCGCTGCCACACGCCTCGGCATTGATTCAAAGAGACTTTGGAGGAGTTCTTGGGGTACAGGAGACCAAGCAGCTTCCACACGTTGCCAAAGTCGATCTGCTGTGGCAGCTGGGGATGGAATCTGGGTCAATCGTAGAGCAACCATGGACCACATATTTTCTATCGGCGAAAGATCCGGAGAGCGAGGTGGCCAGGGAAGCAATTCAATCTGGCGATTGACGAAGAACCGTTGGACAATGCGTGCCACGTGTGATCGCGCATTATCCTGTTGAAATATGGCTGCGGGCAAGCCCTGAAGGTAAGGAAGGACAACTGGCTCCAACACCTCTCAGATGTATCGCTGGCTGTTTAAAGTACCGGCAATGCGTACTAGAGGTGTGCGAGAGTGATATCCAATACCGCCCCATACCATAATACCCGGTGCAGAACCAGTGTGGCGGTGCATAACGCAGCTGTTCAGCATCCTCTCTTCACGGTGTCTCCAGACTCGAATGCGACCATCGTGATGTTGCAGACAGAAGCGTGATTCGTCAGTAAAGACATTTTCATTCCATTCTGCCGTCCACATCCTTCTGTCATCGCAATATTGGCGGCGGAGACGTCTGTGGTTCTGCGTCAAGGGTAGACAAAGCAATGGACGTCTTGTGGACAGACCACTCTGCTGTAAACGGCGTCGAATGGTACGCGCAGACACTGGATGATGCGTTACAGACTGCATGTGCTGTGCTATGGTTCGTAATGTGACTGAGCGATCCGTCACTGCCATGCGCACAATTTGCCTGTCATCACGTGAAGTGGTGCGCTGAGGTGGATGCGATCGAACACGCCTGTCCGTCGTACCCTCCTGCATCCAACGATCACATATCCGCATTACAGTTGTTTGGTTTCGTCCAACACGACTACCGATTTCCCTGAAAGATAATCCACAATCTCGGTAGGCCACTATCCTTCCTCTGTCGAACTCGGATACTTGATCAAACGATGATCGCTGGTTTCGACGAGGCATAATTGATCGTATTTTTGAAAAAACCACAAGAAAAACACAATTGCCGAACTTGAAATCGTCGAAATCTCCAAGCCTTAAATAGCGCTTTGAAGGGGCTCCACAGGCGCGTGTGATGTGCTTCTGCGCTGAAATTCTAATCATTTGCATATCTCACCTCCGCTAATGCATGTTGTAAATTTCATGTTATTTGCATGTTCCCTTCAGGGTGTTTCATTTACAGTGGCCAGCAGTGTAATTGGCTATCAACTGGAAATTTATTTGTATAATATTACAAAACTTTATTTAACTTATAAATTTATTTTTTTGAATTTATGTACAATTTTATGCACAATTAGAGTAAATCGAACTTGAATTATTGAACTTTATTCAAAAATCAGCGTGTTTCATCGAAACTGTGAAATTTATTGATTATTTCGAATAGGCCTATGTTTGCTCCTTTTTAAGTGAAAAAGTGTTGCTTCAATTGAGCTGAAATTTTGTATAAATATAGTTGGTAGTTCAGATTAAAACATAGGCATATTATTTTTTGGAAATCAGGCCCAGGAGTTTTTTAATTAATGTTTTAATGATTTTGCCCATAGAAGTTCATTATTTCGACAGCTTCCGCGGCTGTACTCGTTGACAGAGAGACTATGGGGACGAATCGTACCAAAATCGGCACGCGGGTGGCCACGGACACAATTCAGTGACTGACTGACTGACAGATAACGCACAGACCAAACCGCTGGACCTAAAGGGCTAAAATTTTCCATGGCGATTCTTCTTATAGTGTAGGGGTGCACTAAGAAAGATTTTTGAAAAATTCTTCTTAGATTTTTTTTAAATTAAATTTTTAAGCTGTTTTTGTAACTTTTTTAAAGTTTGCATTTAAAATAATAATCTGAGGGTTATAAAATTTATATCACGAGAAAGATCATAAAAATTTCTTTAAAATGAAATGTTTTTCTAATCTTTACCTTCATTTTCTGATTTTGGGTGAAGTTTTAAAGATTAATTTTTAGAATTTTATTTATTAATGTTGATCACGTGGTTTCTTTTCTTTTTGTGGTACTTTAAATTAATTTTACGCCACGTGCATAACAAAGAAATAAACTGACATAAAAAATATTTTTTTTCTTCCTAATGCGGCAGACGATTGGACATTATCCAAAAGAAATATTAAAATACAGTAAAAGAAATGTTCCTCAAACTGTACTATATTAACTGTGCTATATTCTTTAGTATGTTCTATTAGATTTTATTTGAATATTTTCTTCTACATTATTTTGTCTATACGAATTTTTTTATAAATATATTTTTTGTTTTTTTGACATTAATTGCATACATTGACCGTTGTATTTAATTTGAATGTACTCCGTAGCGAAGCACGGGTATTCAGCTAGTATTTACTAAAGAAAGAAAAAAGTTTTGTAATCTCTTCAATTCTGTTAACAGTAGGTATTTATCGCTTTGTTTTTAAGTGTACTTAACGTTCCATAAATAAAAAAGATACAGGGAAGTCTATTCTTTTATATTTTCAATGAAATTTTTCAATTTTTATTTGTGTTTATGTACATCTCCATTTTTTACTAACTTAAATGTCTAAATGTTTAACCCGAGTCTCTTTCTGTGAATCTCTCATGTTACTCAATGCAGTGAAAAAAAACGAATTGTGAAAAGAAAATGTTTTTAATTCTCCATCTGATTTGAACATAGATCTGTTTTGTTTGAAATTATTGCAAGTTAATCGATTAAATGAAGCTTGTAACGCCCAGTGTACCAATCTTTTAGAATTGAGTTGAAACATGTAGATACTCATAATAGTCAGTCTGACTCATAATAAATACTTTTGCTTTCGAGGACATTTTTTACTATAATTTTTAGAAGATTTTGTTGTCCTGTACTGAGGCATGTGTCTATCTAAGACACACTAAAAGAATCATGTTGGTTTTGTTGATAAAAAGATAAGACATGAGGAAAAAAAAGATCGGGACCAACAAAAGAGGTCATGTTCTCTTTAAAAGGGATATTTTGGAAACTCTAGTTGTAGCGAATGAGCGCTGTGTTTTGTTTTTGCTGTAAGTTATAAAAGTAATTTAATTTGGATATATAACAAAATGCTGATTTTTTTAAGCTTAGAAAATGCATAGAAAATGCATTTGATTTGATTTTTGAAAAACTTTTTGACAGATCTACCCAAATTGGGATTGAACCCTAAAATATCCTCTTACTGCGCCACTGGTGTATGTGTGTTTGTTTAGTTGAAATCTAATCTGAAAATCTAAAGAACTCTTCTAAAAACTCTCTTGTGTTTTTGGATGTAAAAATATCTGTAAAATATATTTTGTTTATAGGTATAATCGAAATATTTAAAAATAATCTTAGTGGTATTATATTTTTGTCATTATTGAGAAATTTTCCGGAAAATTGACATGATACAATACATCCATCAAGCTGAACCCGTGGTCAGGGGTGGCTCTTGGTCTTCTGATTGGAGGAATATTCGTGCAGGGTAACCGACCCACTTCTGGTAACACGGGAGAATGTTTTCCCCGCAAAAAAAAAATAAACTCGGGTGATGCATCCCCTTAAAGGGACTAAGGATGCATTGAATATTCAATTCTGTTATTCCAATGGGAAACCGTGGTGTTGAGTGAAATATTGCCTGGTTAAAATTATACGATATTCAGATATAGGGTTGTTATGAATGCTGTAGAATTAAATTTAAACTGGACTGCATCGAAGAAGAAATTACAAGGGATTTTGATGAAACCTTCTCTTTATGATAGGGTAAATCTAGAAATATGAGGTGTATTTCGCATGAAATAAGTGCTTTAACCTGCTTTATACTTGAGTCTGTGGTGTGAGTTTTATTCAGTTGTTAATCATGGTCTATATAATCTTCGTCTAACAAAGTGTGATCGGATGCGATCAGGAAAAAAGAAAAATAGATTTTTCTGAAATTCTTAAGTGATTGTCCTAAAACAGGATACACGTTTCCTGTTTTTGATACTCGTATATTAGTCGTTAGATTGGTAGATATCTTAATTAAACAATTATTTCCATATAGTAAGAATCTAATTAGTTATACTGGTATATGCATTTTCGTAGCTTAAACAAATGTATCACTTGTGATCAGTACCACTGAATCATGCATTATCTATGAAAGTACGTCAGCGATTCTTCATATATGTATACACACTTGGACAATCATATAAACCCTATATGCACAAACTGCTTATTGGTATTTTTTTAGACTGCTTTAACTAATAAAGGAATTTGTTGATCATTTTTAAAAATTATTATGTAGGAAAAAAGTTTCCTAACCGAGAATTTAACAATCGACTGCTGTGTATTTTTTTTTTTTTTTGTAGATTTAATTTCATAGAAATTTGTCTAATAGATTTGCCATTCATTCATTGGATATTTACGTTCTATATTTTCTTTGGTAGGCATTTTTATCATTGTTCTTCAAATTATACAAAATATTTCTTTGGAAGTATTGAGAGATTGTGTACTTGTCATCATTTTACCCGTATATAATGAAATTATGTCATCATCTCAAAGACATCTAATAAAATTTGCTTCGACATGAAAATTTATAAACATTCTATGTGATGATCCCAATTTCATGTGTAGACGTAAAGCCATTTATCTCTCTTTCTTCTACGGCTGCAGCGCTCTACTGCATTGCTTTCTTGGTAAATTCTGAGTAAGTCTCTCCGGATTTCAAGGATGGTATTAAAATTCACTTTAAAAATGTTCTGTGGTATTTATCAATGTAAGTTGCTAATGATTTTATGTTATAAATCTCTTTTGATTAGCAACTGTCGGAGCATTTGCACCACAACTACGCATGCCTTGAAACTACGCATTTTACCTGTAAATCGACTATTTCCCCTATCGTCGTACACTTAAGAAAAAGTAACTCGCTTTGCTTCTGGTGTGTTATTGTAGATTACGATAATTTTTAAGATTTTGCGTGCCGATTTCTGGTGTGTATCTGTAGATTTTGTTAGATTACTGGATGTGGGAAAAACCTAAATATTTTTTTTTGTTAGGTGTATCACTGCATGGGAATTCTTAGGTGGAAATAAAAGCTCAAAATCTTCATTTTTCTTTTGAGCATTATATAATTATTCTGTTAAATAATACACGAATAATTGTATATCAGCGTATTTGTGTTAATGGATACATGTAGAGAAAATTTTAACATGAATTCTATGCTGTGATTTGAAATAGATTCTTGTGGGTATCAGCACAGCAAGAAATATGACATCATCTCACGTGATTTTTTATTTTTTCTACAGCATAAAATAAAACAAAATTCATATTATTGCTATAACTTAAGTCTAATTATGAACATGAAATTTTTTTAATAGTTGAAATCCAATATAACAGATACAAACATTACAAGTAAAAATTGCTTTCACGAACGTTTAATTGGATTTTGAGCTTGGTACAGAAAGCACAGTTTCCCTCAAACTTCGCATTGGTTTCTGCCGAAGTTTAATTATCCTGTATTTTAAACTGATTTATTGTATATTTATTTAGAGTATGTCTATTATTTAATTGGATATTCCTCATTGGATTTCATATAACATCAGGTGCAGAGTACATATGAATTTCATCCAAATACAGTGGTATTTATTAGAGCACAAAATAAATACATTACAATATTGCCTTTTCACGTGCAATTTATTATAAGTTAAACAACAATACATCTCACATGAAATATAAACACAACATACATATATCGCTGTCTTTCGTACATAGTTATACATTTAATAAAATCTGCACTCTAAATCAATTGACTGCCCTAACAGCTCCTTATATGAGCTCCTTGAACAACAATTTGAAATAAAAATAACATACATAATCTTCATTTAAAAATAATTTTTAAAATTTAACTTATAGAACAAATTTCTCTCACATTTACAAGCAGCAATTGAAGAGCAATTGTATTGCTACTGAAGCCATATAAATTGAGATGAAAAAAAATCATAAAAATTATAAAACATTTTACTATAAATTTTTAAAAAATAATTTTTTCAATGATGCAACATAATATATTTAAGACATTTGCTAAAAAAGTTTCAATTAAAGGTATGCGACTATTTTTAATACTTCATTTTCATTAAGAATCGGGCTGAGGTAGCCTAGTGGTAGCGCGTTGGGCATCAGGCAGAGGCTGCTCGGTTCGAATCCCAACGAAAGGAGTTCAATACCTTCGTGTCTTGGCAGTATAGGGGCAAGTGCAATCCGTAGACTGGAAAGTCCTTTTATGATGCCAGAGAGGATGGAAGAAGGTACTAGGCTACTAGATGTCGGTCAATATGGAGGTAGCACAGGGTGGCGGTCTTGGTTCCCCTGTATGATGCCCCCGTTGAGAGCAACCTACGATTCTCGCGGAATATGTGCATATAACTTCATAGACAAAAGCCCCTCATTGGCGTATATTTAATGAAACATTTTAAAAAGATTTCTGTTTTAGTTACCCCTCCCCCCAAAATAATTGCTTTGTCCCCCTTAAATTAAAAATCAGAATAGGTGCACTCAACCAACTGTAACATTGGGAGCTCGAAACTCGAGGAAATTTTAGTCGAATACCTCATTGAAAATTTTTCAGCATGCAAACTTGATTCCCGTGATTTTATTTATTACAATAAGTAAATATGTAATTGAACTACATATTCTGGAGCAGTAGGAAAATCATGCTAGAAAAAAACAGAGAAAATTTTACTTGAGATAGCAAAATTTACTCTCGATAGCTGGTTTACTTGTTAAAGGCTAAAACCACTAAAAATTGTACTATAAATATCGTACTTTCCATATCGAAAAAATTCTGTCTGTATTCCGGAAAAGATTCCGTTAAAATACATAAAATAAGTCTTATACTTTAAAATCTTAGTTACTGCTTTAAAAATTTTGGGAAGTAGGAGCTTTGGACCTAAAAATATTCAGCACCTGACTCATGATGAACGCGTTGGAAAAATATACTTTGTTTTCCGCTGACTATATTTGTATGAGTGCCTGATTTGTAATGATATAAAAATGGATGATGGGGTAATCTCTCTAGAATTTAAGAGTGAACTATCCCTTACGACGGTTACGTTAAAATGTAGCTCGCGATTCGCGTATGATACGCGAATCGCGATATAAGTCGCTTATACAAGTACGCGATTCCCGAGTGTACACAGAGAAAAAAAAGCCGGTCAGTTTTCGAAAGTTCCAGGTTTGCGGACACACTTCATGTGGGTTGAAAATAAAATGGGTCGACTGACCTATCTAATGTGTTCACCGACTCACCCCAAAGCGAGCTGAATATCTTGTTTGCGGGTTGATGAGATTTTCCCGTTTCCCTGGCTCGCGCTGCGGGAGAGTAGTATAAAAATGAGAGTTTTGCGCCAAGGATTAGAAGGATTAAGGGGAGGGGCTTAAAGTGGGCGGAGCTAACTGAGTGACGTGGACCAATCAGAGTGCAGTTGGCCACCTGGCGGTCGATTTGGACCAATCAGGAGAGGGCAGCGCTGCTATCGCCCCCTAGCGGGAAAACCTGGAACCTTGTAGTTCAGCAGAATCTTGAAGAGAGTATGTGCTCCGCGGAGCGCCACCTATAGGTCAAATAGGGAACTAAATTTCGTACAAGGATTGGAGGTCAGGGCATATTTTTTTCAGTGCTGCCATCTGATGCTGAAAGCTAGAACTACAATTTTACAGAAGATATATATTTTTCAAGACTTGACAGGAGCTGGTTTCGAACCCACGTCGAAAATGTTAGCTGACCCGTGACACGGTCGTAATCCGATCGAGCCACCGGGATCTTGTCATTGTACGGTATTATAAGGTATTTAAAGAGTGAATATTTTAAAGGGAACTTGAGAAATATGATAGAGGATTCTGTGGTATTATATTATTTTAATTAATTAATTAATTAATTATTTTTTTAATATAATACATACTAAGCGCCCCCTAGCGGGAAAAACTTGAACTAAACTAGAACTTTAAATATTTAAGATTGTAAAACGATTTTACGCTGTTACCAAACATCTAGTGAATAAATTTAACTTTTAAAATTCTGATATCGAGAATTTTACGCTGCAGGCGCCATCTATTGGTAAAAATTACAACTATATTTAAAATTTAATTTTGTAAAAGGTTTATTTTAGTTTAAATTCTAAATTAAAATATATTATTAACTTACTATTTTTTTAACGATAGTAGTAATTAGTAAAAAATAATTATAATTACTTATTATTACTTTAAAGACATATCTAATTTATAAATAATATTTGAAAAAATATTCTATTAAAAGGAGTATTTACAAGTCTTTTAACATTAAATCTATAAGAGAAGATATTAACAAGGATATTTTTACGCATAAAATTATTGAAAATAGCTGTTAAATTTAAAATATCTTTAATTTTCATGCTAATATCAATTTCAAGTATAATATAACTTAGATATATCTTTAAACCCATTTAAACATAACTTGAAGACATTAAATTATACAATTACCATCTAGAACCTGAAACTTAAAACATATTATCAATTTATTAGTTTGGAAAAAGTATTTATTACAGAACATTCCATACTAGTATGAAAAAAATGAGAAATATTATTTGAACTTTGAAAAAAACATTCCATGAAAGCTAACAAGGGATATTTTTACACATGAAATTATTTACGACAACCGTTAAGTTTAAAATATCTTTAATTTTTCTTAAGAATATTACTTTGCAGTATGATATAATTTAGATAGAGCTTTGAAACCATTGTAACATTTAGTATAGAAAAAATTATTATTTGATCTTACCTTGAAAAACATTCCATGAAAGCTAACAAGGATATTTTTACGCATAAAATTATTCAGAACAGCTGTTAAATTTAAAATATCTTTAATTTTCATGCTAATATCAATTTCAAGTGTAATATAATTTAGATATATCTTTAAACCCATTTAAACATAACTTGAAGACTTTAAATTATACAATTACCATCCAGAACCTGAAACTTAAAAATGTATGCGTCAATTTGATTATCTTTATACAGTTTATGTACTGTTTTAAATGTATTTTTTAAACCTTAAATGCTTTTAACAGATAAACAAAACTTGAAAACCATAAAGCAAAGGCGTGCTTAATACATTGAGAAATCTAAAACCTATATCTAACTTTGACTTAAGCGTATGCTTTCTTCTAATGCACATACTAAAATGTCATACTAAAATTAAAAAAACATTTTATAGAGATAAAGACTTTTGATAGGGTTTAAACATAAAATGACTTTGTTATCTTTAAACATATTTAAACATAACTTGAAGACTTTAAATTATACAATTACCATCTAGAACCTGAAACTTAAAAATGTATGCGTCAATTTGATTATCTTTATACAGTTTATGTACAGTTTTGAATGTATTTTTAAACCTTAAGTGCTTTTAACGGATAAACAAAACTTGAAAACCATAAAGTAAAGGCGTGCTTAAAGCATTGAGAAATCTAAAACCTATATCTTACTTTGACTAAAGCGTATGCTTTCTTCTAATGCACATACTAAAATGTCATACTAAAATTAATAAACATTTTATAGAGATAAAGACTTTTGATAGAGTTTAAACATAAAATGACTTTGTTATCTTTAAGTCCATTTAAACATAACTTGAATACTTTAAATTATACAATTACCATCTAGAACCTGAAAATTAAAAATGTATGCATCAATTTGATTATCTTTATACAGTTTATGTACAGTTTTGAATGTATTTTAAACCTTAAGTTCTTTTACCAGATAAACAAAACTTGAAAACCATAAAATTATTTAAGCAAAGTGAGAATTCCCCAGTAGGGTTATTTTTTCCTTTTAATATTAGAAATAAAAATTAAAATATGATTCAATCTTGATAATTCTTTAAATTAAATATACATACCATAACAATCCATACTATTAAATCTGCAAGAGAAGGTATCAAATTTGTCTCGCGATGTTAATAGAGAAGATTCTTACATTATCATAAATAATACAGACTTTATTATTTTTAGAAGATATTTTCATGAGTTCATTTTAGAAGTAATTGAATCTAGGTTTGAATCCTACAGCAGTAAGGGGTATATGCAAACATGAAGACTTTAAATAATACAATTTCCATCTAGAACCTGAAACTTAAAAATATATGTATCAATTTAAGTATCTTTATATAGTTTATGTACAGTTTTGAATTTATTTCAAACCATAAGCATTTTTAAAACTTTAAATCTATGTTATAAGTTAAGACGCTTACTAAAATTAAAAACATTTTATAGAGATAAAGACTTGAAAGATAAAATTTGCAAGTTTTAATCCTAAATATTATATCTTATCCAGAAATGTAGACTATTAATATATGATTTTTAACCTTACATGCTTTCCACGATTACCTAAATTGCGATATAATGTTAAATTCCACAGATTTTAAGATATCTATTTAACCTAAGATGTTTATAAATCCTACCTAAATTGAATAGTTTCTGCATAACAACATAAACTGCGTAAACAACTAAATATTAACTTAATTTACATAAGAACATAAGATTTCCTTTTTGATAACAAAATTATACATATTGCTAAATTAAAATTCTTGGTATACTTTCATATAAGATAGTTTTCTACATACAAAGTAATAGTTAGAATTAAAATTACTATGAATTCTAATTTTAACATGAAAAAACGTATACGTTATAAAACTTATATAATAAAATAGGTCTTTGAAAAATATTCTATAAAAAGTAATAAAACATATTACGGAAACTTTAAATTAATTTATGTTAGACGAGATCATCTTAAGCATTTAAATAGTTTTTCAAAACATGATTTAAATAAATAATATACACTTTTTGATCAACAAAATTGAATAGTGAATCCTTTGCTTTCGAATGGGTAATTACAATAGTTCTACCAAAATATGCAATTTTATATGTCGATAAAGGTAGTTTAACTTCACAGTTATAATCTTAACAGATAACAAAACCATAAATAGTTAACATTTTTTACATGAAATATAGACTTATTTTTACTTAACTTTAGGAAATTGCAATATTTATTGAAATATAGACACGTAAAATGACTTTCAACCGTTAAAAGTTTTTGCAAGAAATCTAACAACACTTTAAAAAGTATATTTCTTCTTCAAACATATATAAAAGCTTTTAATATTAACACAAAACTTAAACAATTTTATCTAAATTCATTCAAATATATATTTTAACTTAACGCTGTATAATAAAATTGTATTGACCTATAATATTTGCATTGAAAATTGTTTGATTCTAAAATTTCTTCTTTAAATAAGAGATTTTAATATTCACACAGCATTTTAAATAACATGTTTTACTAGAAAATAAATTTTCAAAACGTGCATAAACTTACATGGCCTTGATGCGATGCCGAGGGACCTGTTTGAGAATCCGTTATAGGCCTGGCTTCTTCATTATTCCACGTCTGCTGCGAATTAGCCCATTCGTCGGGCATTTCAGCAGCGTTAATTATTTCCCATAGTTCTTGAGCAGGAATATCAAAATTAATAAACTGAAAATTAAAATTATTATTAGTTAAATATCGCATAATTACATTTCAGCATTATTAAAGATATGAAATAAATATAGCACTTTAATCTTTACACATTATTAAAAATATAATTAATCTTTTACACATTATTTAAAAAATAAAAGTCAATGAACTAAAATGATTAAGATTGGTTTTAGTTAATAATAAAATATATTTCAGCATTATTAAGAAATATCACTTTAATCTTTACACATTATTAAAAATATAATTAATCTTTTACACATTATTTTAAAAAATAAAAGTCAATGAACTAAATTGATTAAGATTGGTTTTAGTTAAATAATATCTATGCATTGTTAAAGTTAATAATAAAATATATTTCAGCATTATTAAGAAATAACACTTTAATCTTTACACATTATTAAAAATATAATTAATCTGTTAGACATTATTAAGAAATAAATATAATTCAACTTTTACAGATTATTAAGATAACATATTTATCTGAAAAGATTATATTATACTTTAACATAGGGAATAAAGAGAAGAATATAATACATTAGCATCTTCGAACTGCTTTTCAATGTCCATCTGAAATAAAGGTTTAAAAAATATTAGCATTTATCAAACATAGAAATTTTATTATCCATTTAAAAAATAATTATTCCATGCTAAGTTAATAGTGATTTAAGTTTTAAAATTATCCATCTTAATAAGTTTAAAATATTGATTAAATTAACATTGATTCAAGTTAAAATTATTTCGTATCAATTTAAGTTTAAAATATATCAGTTTAAAATATTGATTAAATTAACATTGATTCAAGTTAAAATTATTTCGTATCAATTTAAGTTTAAAATATATCAGTTTAAAATTTATAAAATACTTACTTGATTATCCATGTTAGAGCTCATCTTGAAATTTTTCATGGTAACGTGCAAAGTAACAGCTAAGTACAAAATGGCTGACCCACGTTAGTTAATCTTGATTATCAGCGATAAAAGTTCACTAAAAGTCGAAGTTAAAGTGCATACATTTAACCTGGAATGAATCTATGATAAGATAAATAATTATTTTACTATCATTTAAGGAATCGTTCACGCTCCTTTTATTTAATTTGTCAAGAGTTGGCAACAATTCTACAATAAGTTACATTCCGTTATCTTTGTTTGTTTTAGTAAACAAGACTTAATCAGTATCTTTAGTCGAAACTGTTGAAAAACAGGAAGTGTAACATCAGATAAGATGGCTAATCAAAGTTAAACAATTGATACACGTTTTGCTAACCAAAACTTTATTCGATAGGTTAATTTTCAAATCTGAAACAAGCTTTGCTAACTGCTAATACAGTTTATTAATGTTGTTAATAGAGTTTTAATAACGAAGTTGTTCGATTAATACTTGCAAAACTGCAACTACTAAGTTGATCGAATATATATTAAATTGTATTAAGTTAAAATTCTAGTTTTCACATGAAAAAACATTATGCAACATAAGTATTAAAATTAAGTCTTTGAAATATTCTATAAAAAGTAATGAAATATACTATGGAGACACTTACCCATTGTTACTAAGCTTGGTATTAATTAATAAAATTATAAAGATCTATTAATAATACTTTGAAATATTCTGTAAAAGGTAACTTAGAATAACTTTTAAACATGATTATTCTATAAAAAATACAATATTATCAGTAACAGCAGCAGATAGTATATTCAAGATTATTGAAAACAACGTAACAGAGAATAAAATTTTAGATTATAAAGCAACAAAGGCTAATTTTCAAATGTACACTGTCAACCTCTACTATCAGTATTTTACGATTCATTGAAGTGGAAGTTATAGTTAAGTTCTTATTCTCACTTAACATTTTGATAACTTAAAAGTTTAACGTTGTATTGTACAATCGACACGTATCAGAATAATATAAATTGCTAGTAATCTTATATAATGACGAAATAAAATAAACTATGAGTCATAGAAACTTATCTTATCTGATATAGTGATTCATTAGACAAAAAAAAAAAACCTTAAATTCAGTCGCTTGCTAGATTTTCAATCGGAGAGGGCTGTTTTAGAGTGCTTGTGCTGTTTATCTGTCAGATTATGAAACCTGCATTTAAAAAAATGAAGGAACAGCTTGTTCCTGAAAAAGATTGGTATGAGCAAAATTATGAAAATACAGATTTTTGCATGCATAATTTTGCTGAAGGAATCTTAAATGTTTTAAAAATTGAACAGAGAAAAAAAGAAGTTAATTGCTTCGGCCCATCAATGATAAAATATTTCAATCTTGGATGTAATATTCTTGGATGTAATGTTTTTGCAACTGTCCACATGCATATCAGTGGTGCAGCAGTCCACATCACTAAATTTAAAGAAAGTCACCTACATAAACTTCAAAGGGAAAAAGGAGTGTCAATGCATGGAGATACCTGGATTGAATTTAATAAGAAACTTCCTAACATCTCAACTGAATATAAAGACACTTCATGTATTGCAAACAACGAAATAATCGCTATTATAGATCAGGAAGTGTGTAATCTACAGGGGATGTATCGCATGAAAAATGCTAATTATGACTTAGATTCCGGAATTAAGTTGAATAGATATGAACTAAAACAACTTTGTGATTATGCTTCAGACATTACAGATTGTGTCGAACACACAATTTTATGTCGTACTTTGCCTCACATTCTACAAGAAAATATTGTCGATTCCATCTCCGATTGTTTTAAAGAACATTGTAATGTAGATGATGCGCTTGAAAATTTTTTCAGATGTGTTAAACAAGAACTGTTCAATGTATGTCATAAACTGTTTAAATGTGAAGGATGTATTATGAACCACCCCTCCCAATATCAGCATTTGTGTCTAAAAAGCAGTGCTTTAGAAAAATATAAAAGTCTTGGTAAAATACCAATTTTTCATATAAGTATTCAAGATATTGTTAAAAATATATGTGATACATATTGTACATGTGTATACATTAATACTGAAATTTTTAATAATCTTTGCGTCGATGATTTTAAATACTATTTCGAAAACGGAATAGTTAAAGTGTAAATACTTTTGGATTATTCTAACGATTTGAAATTTCACTCTAAGGAATATCTTCAAGAATTGTAAGAATTTTTTTAGATATGTTAAATAAAGATTGCTTTAAGAATGAATTATTCCATTTTTTATGTCTATGTGTGTTTTAATTTAAATGATATCAAAAAATTTTTATTATAATTTAAAGATATATTAATAATTTTTAAGATATCATTTAAATTAAAACACACATAGACATAAAAAATGGAATAATTCATTCTTAAAGCAACCTTTATTTAACATATCTAAAAAAATTCTTACAATTCTTGAAGATATTCCTTAGAGTGAAATTTCAAATCGTTAGAATAATCCAAAAGTATTTACACTTTAACTATTCCGTTTTCGAAATAGTATTTAAAATCATCGACGCAAAGATTATTAAAAATTTCAGTATTAATGTATACACATGTACAATATGTATCACATATATTTTTAACAATATCTTGAATACTTATATGAAAAATTGGTATTTTACCAAGACTTTTATATTTTTCTAAAGCACTGCTTTTTAGACACAAATGCTGATATTGGGAGGGGTGGTTCATAATACATCCTTCACATTTAAACAGTTTATGACATACATTGAACAGTTCTTGTTTAACACATCTGAAAAAATTTTCAAGCGCATCATCTACATTACAATGTTCTTTAAAACAATCGGAGATGGAATCGACAATATTTTCTTGTAGAATGTGAGGCAAAGTACGACATAAAATTGTGTGTTCGACACAATCTGTAATGTCTGAAGCATAATCACAAAGTTGTTTTAGTTCATATCTATTCAACTTAATTCCGGAATCTAAGTCATAATTAGCATTTTTCATGCGATACATCCCCTGTAGATTACACACTTCCTGATCTATAATAGCGATTATTTCGTTGTTTGCAATACATGAAGTGTCTTTATATTCAGTTGAGATGTTAGGAAGTTTCTTATTAAATTCAATCCAGGTATCTCCATGCATTGACACTCCTTTTTCCCTTTGAAGTTTATGTAGGTGACTTTCTTTAAATTTAGTGATGTGGACTGCTGCACCACTGATATGCATGTGGACAGTTGCAAAAACATTACATCCAAGAATATTACATCCAAGATTGAAATATTTTATCATTGATGGGCCGAAGCAATTAACTTCTTTTTTTCTCTGTTCAATTTTTAAAACATTTAAGATTCCTTCAGCAAAATTATGCATGCAAAAATCTGTATTTTCATAATTTTGCTCATACCAATCTTTTCAGGAACAAGCTGTTCCTTCATTTTTTTAAATGCAGGTTTCATAATCTGACAGATAAACAGCACAAGCACTCTAAAACAGCCCTCTCCGATTGAAAATCTAGCAAGCGACTGAATTTAAGGTTTTTTTTTTTTGTCTAATGAATCACTATATCAGATAAGATAAGTTTCTATGACTCATAGTTTATTTTATTTCGTCATTATATAAGATTACTAGCAATTTATATTATTCTGATAAGTGTCGATTGTACAATACAACGTTAAACTTTTAAGTTATCAAAATGTTAAGTGAGAATAAGAACTTAACTATAACTTCCACTTCAATGAATCGTAAAATACTGATAGTAGAGGTTGACAGTGTACATTTGAAAATTAGCCTTTGTTGCTTTATAATCTAAAATTTTATTCTCTGTTACGTTGTTTTCAATAATCTTGAATATACTATCTGCTGCTGTTACTGATAATATTGTATTTTTTATAGAATAATCATGTTTAAAAGTTATTCTAAGTTACCTTTTACAGAATATTTCAAAGTATTATTAATAGATCTTTATAATTTTATTAATTAATACCAAGCTTAGTAACAATGGGTAAGTGTCTCCATAGTATATTTCATTACTTTTTATAGAATATTTCAAAGACTTAATTTTAATACTTATGTTGCATAATGTTTTTTCATGTGAAAACTAGAATTTTAACTTAATACAATTTAATATATATTCGATCAACTTAGTAGTTGCAGTTTTGCAAGTATTAATCGAACAACTTCGTTATTAAAACTCTATTAACAACATTAATAAACTGTATTAGCAGTTAGCAAAGCTTGTTTCAGATTTGAAAATTAACCTATCGAATAAAGTTTTGGTTAGCAAAACGTGTATCAATTGTTTAACTTTGATTAGCCATCTTATCTGATGTTACACTTCCTGTTTTTCAACAGTTTCGACTAAAGATACTGATTAAGTCTTGTTTACTAAAACAAACAAAAATAACGGAATGTAACTTATTGTAGAATTGTTGCCAACTCTTGACAAATTAAATAAAAGGAGCGTGAACGATTCCTTAAATGATAGTAAAATAATTATTTATCTTATCATAGATTCATTCCAGGTTAAATGTATGCACTTTAACTTCGACTTTTAGTGAACTTTTATCGCTGATAATCAAGATTAACTAACGTGGGTCAGCCATTTTGTACTTAGCTGTTACTTTGCACGTTACCATGAAAAATTTCAAGATGAGCTCTAACATGGATAATCAAGTAAGTATTTTATAAATTTTAAACTGATATATTTTAAACTTAAATTGATACGAAATAATTTTAACTTGAATCAATGTTAATTTAATCAATATTTTAAACTGATATATTTTAAACTTAAATTGATACGAAATAATTTTAACTTGAATCAATGTTAATTTAATCAATATTTTAAACTTATTAAGATGGATAATTTTAAAACTTAAATCACTATTAACTTAGCATGGAATAATTATTTTTTAAATGGATAATAAAATTTCTATGTTTGATAAATGCTAATATTTTTTAAACCTTTATTTCAGATGGACATTGAAAAGCAGTTCGAAGATGCTAATGTATTATATTCTTCTCTTTATTCCCTATGTTAAAGTATAATATAATCTTTTCAGATAAATATGTTATCTTAATAATCTGTAAAAGTTGAATTATATTTATTTCTTAATAATGTCTAACAGATTAATTATATTTTTAATAATGTGTAAAGATTAAAGTGTTATTTCTTAATAATGCTGAAATATATTTTATTATTAACTTTAACAATGCATAGATATTATTTAACTAAAACCAATCTTAATCAATTTAGTTCATTGACTTTTATTTTTTAAAATAATGTGTAAAAGATTAATTATATTTTTAATAATGTGTAAAGATTAAAGTGATATTTCTTAATAATGCTGAAATATATTTTATTATTAACTAAAACCAATCTTAATCATTTTAGTTCATTGACTTTTATTTTTTAAATAATGTGTAAAAGATTAATTATATTTTTAATAATGTGTAAAGATTAAAGTGCTATATTTATTTCATATCTTTAATAATGCCGAAATGTAATTATGCGATATTTAACTAATAATAATTTTAATTTTCAGTTTATTAATTTTGATATTCCTGCTCAAGAACTATGGGAAATAATTAACGCTGCTGAAATGCCCGACGAATGGGCTAATTCGCAGCAGACGTGGAATAATGAAGAAGCCAGGCCTATAACGGATTCTCAAACAGGTCCCTCGGCATCGCATCAAGGCCATGTAAGTTTATGCACGTTTTGAAAATTTATTTTCTAGTAAAACATGTTATTTAAAATGCTGTGTGAATATTAAAATCTCTTATTTAAAGAAGAAATTTTAGAATCAAACAATTTTCAATGCAAATATTATAGGTCAATACAATTTTATTATACAGCGTTAAGTTAAAATATATATTTGAATGAATTTAGATAAAATTGTTTAAGTTTTGTGTTAATATTAAAAGCTTTTATATATGTTTGAAGAAGAAATATACTTTTTAAAGTGTTGTTAGATTTCTTGCAAAAACTTTTAACGGTTGAAAGTCATTTTACGTGTCTATATTTCAATAAATATTGCAATTTCCTAAAGTTAAGTAAAAATAAGTCTATATTTCATGTAAAAAATGTTAACTATTTATGGTTTTGTTATCTGTTAAGATTATAACTGTGAAGTTAAACTACCTTTATCGACATATAAAATTGCATATCTTGGTAGAACTATTGTAATTACCCATTCGAAAGCAAAGGATTCACTATTCAATTTTGTTGATCAAAAAGTGCATATTATTTATTTAAATCATGTTTTGAAAAACTATTTAAATGCTTAAGATGATCTCGTCTAACATAAATTAATTTAAAGTTTCCGTAATATGTTTTATTACTTTTTATAGAATATTTTTCAAAGACCTATTTTATTATATAAGTTTTATAACGTATACGTTTTTTCATGTTAAAATTAGAATTCATAGTAATTTTAATTCTAACTATTACTTTGTATGTAGAAAACTATCTTATATGAAAGTATACCAAGAATTTTAATTTAGCAATATGTATAATTTTGTTATCAAAAAGGAAATCTTATGTTCTTATGTAAATTAAGTTAATATTTAGTTGTTTACGCAGTTTATGTTGTTATGCAGAAACTATTCAATTTAGGTAGGATTTATAAACATCTTAGGTTAAATAGATATCTTAAAATCTGTGGAATTTAACATTATATCGCAATTTAGGTAATCGTGGAAAGCATGTAAGGTTAAAAATCATATATTAATAGTCTACATTTCTGGATAAGATATAATATTTAGGATTAAAACTTGCAAATTTTATCTTTCAAGTCTTTATCTCTATAAAATGTTTTTAATTTTAGTAAGCGTCTTAACTTATAACATAGATTTAAAGTTTTAAAAATGCTTATGGTTTGAAATAAATTCAAAACTGTACATAAACTATATAAAGATACTTAAATTGATACATATATTTTTAAGTTTCAGGTTCTAGATGGAAATTGTATTATTTAAAGTCTTCATATTTGCATATACCCCTTACTGCTGTAGGATTCAAACCTTGATTCAATTACTTCTAAAATGAACTCATGAAAATATCTTCTAAAAATAATAAAGTCTGTATTATTTATGATAATGTAAGAATCTTCTCTATTAACATCGCGAGACAAATTTGATACCTTCTCTTGCAGATTTAATAGTATGGATTGTTATGGTATGTATATTTAATTTAAAGAATTATCAAGATTGAATCATATTTTAGTTTTTATTTCTAATATTAAAAGGAAAAAATAACCCTACTGGGGAATTCTCACTTTGCTTAAATAATTTTATGGTTTTCAAGTTTTGTTTATCTGGTAAAAGAACTTAAGGTTTAAAAATACATTCAAAACTGTACATAAACTGTATAAAGATAATCAAATTGATGCATACATTTTTAATTTTCAGGTTCTAGATGGTAATTGTATAATTTAAAGTATTCAAGTTATGTTTAAATGGACTTAAAGATAACAAAGTCATTTTATGTTTAAACTCTATCAAAAGTCTTTATCTCTATAAAATGTTTATTAATTTTAGTATGACATTTTAGTATGTGCATTAGAAGAAAGCATACGCTTTAGTCAAAGTAAGATATAGGTTTTAGATTTCTCAATGCTTTAAGCACGCCTTTACTTTATGGTTTTCAAGTTTTGTTTATCCGTTAAAAGCACTTAAGGTTTAAAAATACATTCAAAACTGTACATAAACTGTATAAAGATAATCAAATTGACGCATACATTTTTAAGTTTCAGGTTCTAGATGGTAATTGTATAATTTAAAGTCTTCAAGTTATGTTTAAATGTGTTTAAAGATAACAAAGTCATTTTATGTTTAAACCCTATCAAAAGTCTTTATCTCTATTAAATGTTTTTTTAATTTTAGTATGACATTTTAGTATGTGCATTAGAAGAAAGCATACGCTTAAGTCAAAGTTAGATATAGGTTTTAGATTTCTCAATGTATTAAGCACGCCTTTACTTTATGGTTTTCAAGTTTTGTTTATCTGTTAAAAGCATTTAAGGTTTAAAAAATACATTTAAAACAGTACATAAACTGTATAAAGATAATCAAATTGACGCATACATTTTTAAGTTTCAGGTTCTGGATGGTAATTGTATAATTTAAAGTCTTCAAGTTATGTTTAAATGGGTTTAAAGATATATCTAAATTATATTACACTTGAAATTGATATTAGCATGAAAATTAAAGATATTTAAATTTAACAGCTGTTCTGAATAATTTTATGCGTAAAAATATCCTTGTTAGCTTTCATGGAATGTTTTTCAAGGTAAGATCAAATAATAATTTTTTCTATACTAAATGTTACAATGGTTTCAAAGCTCTATCTAAATTATATCATACTGCAAAGTAATATTCTTAAGAAAAATTAAAGATATTTTAAACTTAACGGTTGTCGTAAATAATTTCATGTGTAAAAATATCCCTTGTTAGCTTTCATGGAATGTTTTTTTCAAAGTTCAAATAATATTTCTCATTTTTTTCATACTAGTATGGAATGTTCTGTAATAAATACTTTTTCCAAACTAATAAATTGATAATATGTTTTAAGTTTCAGGTTCTAGATGGTAATTGTATAATTTAATGTCTTCAAGTTATGTTTAAATGGGTTTAAAGATATATCTAAGTTATATTATACTTGAAATTGATATTAGCATGAAAATTAAAGATATTTTAAATTTAACAGCTATTTTCAATAATTTTATGCGTAAAAATATCCTTGTTAATATCTTCTCTTATAGATTTAATGTTAAAAGACTTGTAAATACTCCTTTTAATAGAATATTTTTTCAAATATTATTTATAAATTAGATATGTCTTTAAAGTAATAATAAGTAATTATAATTATTTTTTACTAATTACTACTATCGTTAAAAAAATAGTAAGTTAATAATATATTTTAATTTAGAATTTAAACTAAAATAAAACCTTTTACAAAATTAAATTTTAAATATAGTTGTAATTTTTACCAATAGATGGCGCCTGCAGCGTAAAATTCTCGATATCAGAATTTTAAAAGTTAAATTTATTCACTAGATGTTTGGTAACAGCGTAAAATCGTTTTACAATCTTAAATATTTAAAGTTCTAGTTTAGTTCAAGTTTTTCCCGCTAGGGGGCGCTTAGTATGTATTATATTAAAAAAATAATTAATTAATTAATTAATTAAAATAATATAATACCACAGAATCCTCTATCATATTTCTCAAGTTCCCTTTAAAATATTCACTCTTTAAATACCTTATAATACCGTACAATGACAAGATCCCGGTGGCTCGATCGGATTACGACCGTGTCACTGGTCAGCTAACATTTTCGACGTGGGTTCGAAACCAGCTCCTGTCAAGTCTTGAAAAATATATATCTTCTGTAAAATTGTAGTTCTAGCTTTCAGCATCAGATGGCAGCACTGAAAAAAATATGCCCTGACCTCCAATCCTTGTACGAAATTTAGTTCCCTATTTGACCTATAGGTGGCGCTCCGCGGAGCACATACTCTCTTCAAGATTCTGCTGAACTACAAGGTTCCAGGTTTTCCCGCTAGGGGGCGATAGCAGCGCTGCCCTCTCCTGATTGGTCCAAATCGACCGCCAGGTGGCCAACTGCACTCTGATTGGTCCACGTCACTCAGTTAGCTCCGCCCACTTTAAGCCCCTCCCCTTAATCCTTCTAATCCTTGGCGCAAAACTCATTTTTATACTACTCGGGAGATTTTCTTCGAAAGAGGGTCGGAAGCGGGTCGAAAGCTGTACTTTGAAGCAATTAGTAGCTTTTTGGCTGGGGAAATAGGAAAAATGGCGCTTGTCGACGAAACGGAGTGTCCACGTGTTATAGTGCATGTAAGTACATTTTTAATCTTTTGAACATTAAAATATATGCAAAATCCTTCATGTAAATCCGAATTATAGAGCATACTTCAACACAATAGAAATGTGAGGACTTTTAACGGAAGATTTGCTATTTGTTTAAATTTGAAATTGTTGTGTAAGGCTTAAAGTTGCGAAAATCGCGTAAGCTATTGCATGTTTAACATATAACTCATATATGAATTATAGCTGTATATGGTTGAGCATATCATGATATTAGGTTTTTCTTGTCGCAAATCTTCCATGTGCTTGTGTGTGTGTGAGTGTGCGTACATGTATGTAATATCTAAACATTATGTATTAAAATTACTTTTACATTACATAAAAATCTCATCATAGAAAACTCTTAATTGAGTGCAATTTTAATGAATAAATAGATTTTTATGATTTAAAAAAAAAACAAGAATACGATTTCTAAAAGTAATTTTTGACATCTACTGATATAACAGGAACACACAGCTTCTAAATATCCACTATAAAAAATAAGGTTGACAACAACTTATTTTACAGATGTTAATGAGCTGTGTGTTCCTGTTATGCGCTTCCTACAACTTTTATTAATAATTCATCAATATTTTAAAAAAGCTTAGAACCACAGAAAAAAAAGTAAAAGCATGCAGTTTGTTTCATGCAATGTTACGAGTAGTATGCGTATGTATATCTATTTGTGTGTACATATAACTTGTGTTTGAAAGTCCAAGTTCATTCTAAAATCCAAATCTACAGATATTACCATCTGGCGATAACATTTAATTATAAACTCATTTGACATGGTCGAATTTAGAAAAATGGATAAACTGGAGGGTGAAATCAGGTTTTTAAAATTCAGCTATACATTACATTTATGTGTGGAAGTGTGTGTTTGTGAATAAGTAAATAAGAGAGTAGGAAATAAAAGAAATATCTTGTAACAGATGATGATCTATCTAGATAACTAATTCAAAATTCTACGAAATCTTTTCCTTTTATACTAATAATTGTCAGTTTATAAACTAATTTATTCTCCTAAAGATTTGATACATTTTAGCTTTATATAAACACCTTAAAACAGAAGGAATTCTGTAATGATAATAAGGTAGCTGGAAAATTCAAATTGAATTAATATTCATGCAGAATAGGGAGAGGGGAGGAGATTGTTTTTGAAAATTTTCATGGCATGTATAAAGTAAAGTGGCAATTTTTCTTATCTAATATTAAAAACATAATTTGATGTTTGTTTATTTTACAAACTAATGTTATTGTTCTGAGTTGTCATTTTAGCTGTATAAAATTTAAATGATTATCTAATTTGGGTAACAAAATTTCATTTAAAAAATTCGATGGAAACACTTTCAGACTAGGCATTTTGGAAAATTCTTTTAAACATGAAGGCTAATGTACTGCAAAAGTTAAAGATAAAAATAATTTTTTTTAAAGTGTAAGTATTTATTACTAGTTGTGAAGTATGCTTTATAACTTTTAATGATAATATTTTTAATGTTCAATAGATTAAAGAAGTGCTAATTTGATTCATTTTAATTCAACGCAAACAATGTCATCTTTATATAATTTATAGTTCTCAGGATGGCAAGTATCAAATAAAGGTGTCTGGAATAAAATTATAAATCACTCGCTTCAAACTGAGATACATAATGCAGTAACTAGGAATTATTACCAAAGCTTTAAATGATCTGTGTCTTATAATATTAAAAAAATAATTAAATGTGTGTATATATATATATATGAAAAATTATATATATATATATATATATATATATATATATATATATATATATATATATATAGGCTCAATACACAACTCGCTATAATTAACTCATTCAAAGAGTTTTTAAACTCACAAAGGCAGGTAAATGTACCCGTTTTCGAAAGTGGGTTGTAGGACCCACTTTCCAATGTGGGTTGTTTGACTCACCAAAAGCGAGTTCCACTGTGCAGTGGATTTCAACCCAGCAAAGTGAGTTCACCGACCAACTTTTTTTTCTCTGTGTAGTGAATGATACCCGTGACACGCAAATGAGAAACGTTATGCATGGATGCACTGTTCCCGTGATATGGACATATGATATGCTTTATGGACGCTATTATTTTTTCTTTTTTCCATTTTTGTGAGATTTAACTTCTGCAAAAAGCATTGCACACGGACACACTTTGTCATTCGATGGAATGACAAAGTGTCTGGTATAATTGCTGAAGGTCTTTCAAAACTTCATACTCTGTATGAAGTTTTCAAGTCAAATTTATTGTCAAATTCTCAAATCGTTGATTTAGAGAATTTGACAATACAGTCATACATATCCTGAACTGAATGTGAAATGAGATATTGTTCATAGTACGTGTCAGGTAAAATTATATCGTAAAGATCCAAGTAATCATTTCGTTTTTGACAGGAATATAGTTAGTCTACTTCATTTCAAGTTTCTTAGTGCTGTAGACTATTGCCCTTGAAGCGACTACAGTGGAAAATATTACTGTCCTTGAAATTATACAAATAACTGTCTAGTCTTTACTTAACAATAATTTATTTTGCCTCTGCATCTGACGGGCATTTTTGAGAGCATGTGTGCCGGTGATTATAAAAGTGGTCTAAGAGATATATTTTTCGTTTTGAGAAATTTGAAGGTTTGAGTTTGAACATGAACTGAATTCTGTGTAATGAGGTAACAATGAACTCAATTTAACCGTTCAATTTTTACAATTTTGCTAAGATTGCTTCAGATTATCGTAATGTAAAATAGTGCAATATGAAATAACTGATAAACTCGGTTTTTTTACATTCTTGACGTAGGACACTGTTATAATCAGAGGCACATATGTTATTTTATCTCATTTTTATGTTACATATGTTATTTTATTATTTAGTAGGAACTGTTTTCTTATAATGATTGTATTGTCTTACAGTTTTTGTAAAAATTATACTGAGTAATTACATTGAGACATAAATATCTAGCACTAGTATAAAATAAATTTCCAAATACAAAGCTGAAATTTTTATTGAAGGCCATGGATTAGCGGTATACATATATCAAAGAATTACATTTTAAGGTTTCATAGAATCACAGAATCTTATATTTATGGAGAAAATTATGAAAGAATTAATATTCAATTTATTCATTTCTTAAAGGATTAGTGGTATTATTACAACAAAGTATTATATTATACTTTTCCTTTCGTCACTTAAAAAGTGACTTTACAACAAATGCTTTAAAATTTCATACTTCGACAATGAACAGACAACATTCTCATAAACACTCAGAACAAAACTTCAGAAACATAACTTCAGAAACAAAACTTCAGAACATAAACATTCAGAATAAAACTTTTATTCTGCCTCCTGTGGCTGCATCACTAAATCGAGACCGGACGTCCGGATTTAATATTTCAGCCGAATATATATATATATATATATATATATATATATATATAAACTGAAATGTTATGTTATAGAAGCTTTGATGAAGCTCGATATATAGTACCACTTATTTTATATCAAATGATGTCTAAATCAAAGTTTATGAGTGTTTTGACGCATACCCTGATAAATCCTGACTTATGAAGTGAAATCATCGCAAGTATTCCGAGTCATAATTACATATCTTCAGGTCATCAGGATATGAATGTCAAAACCTCCTGTCCTCTAACTAAATGTTAATAAAATTTAAATAAAAGTCTGAAACTTTTGCTCAAAGTTCACGTAGTGCCTTGGTATACAAGACTTTAACTCCAGTAAGTAAGTTAATTGTAGTCCCGATACACATGCTCAGTCAAGTAAAAATATATAAAAATAGGTCCTAATCATATAAAGTTAAATTTAAAAAATAAAAGAAAAATAATTTTTAAGTGATGGAATTAATTTTAGAAAATATGTCATCACCGTGAATCGAACTCGAGACGAAAAATCAGCGAGTGAACGTGCTCTCGTCTGCGATATGAAGACACAGTCAGTGAAGTAAAATGGAGTAAGTTATTCACATTGAGATAATTGAGAAGTTCTTGTGGGAAGATAAAAATACAAGTGAGAGGAGTTTTAGAATAGAATTAAGTTATTAAGGTAAGATAAATAACTTTACGTCTTAAGGAGACATGGCCTTGATCGTTTGCAGTTAGCGCGAAGTCTTAAGCAGGGAACTCCGCAATAATATCATTGTGAATATTTGGAATAGATTCGTAAAAACGTTTAGAAAGTTTATACGCAGTTTCGGAGAAGGATAAAATATTAAAATCTCTTCTAATGGTTTTATTGAATAAATACCGAATACGCCTAAGAGTTTTGCTCTGGACTACCTCCAGTTTATTACGATTAGTTTTCGCAGCTTAGAACCAAACGGGAATAGTCAATAACATCGGCAGCCGTAAATTGATTGCACGGTGATTGCATTGCATTTTCTAACAGTTTTACGAAAATGTAATTAACACCGGAAAATGATCCGAGTCAAATAGGTCAAGAGTTTCAATAGTAAAAGGATAGGGAATGCTTTTAGTAAAGGCCAGGTTGATAGCTCAAGAGCCAGTTTTGAAAAAGTGAGTAGGAGAGGTAAGGGTAAGAAGTTTAATATCTGGATTATTGGTAATGAAATTTTGGAGAGTTCAGCCAGAAATGTTAATACTTCGACAGTTACATCTAGATCGCCGGCTACAAAGCAGAAATTGTTTGAATTAAAAATTTTAGAGAAATCAGACTGTAAAACTTTATTTTTGAGGGAGAGGTCATTAAAATTTTTGTATTCCTGTCACAATGGACAGCCCTAGACGTAACAATGGCGTTAATTTAAAGATGTTTTAAGTCCCTGCAGGCGTAAATAGCTGTACCACCACTTGGGTTTGAATTACTGTTTGGAACAGGAGGACGGTCAGTTCTAAAAAGGGTATAATTAGATATATTAAATCGCCCCGGTGAGGAGAATTTAGTTTCTTTAATAAGAGCGACGTCGATATTAGAGTTTTCTAAGAACTCTCTGAATTCATTAACTTTGTTGGATAAGCCGTTAGCATTCCAGAGCAAAACTCTCAATGAAGGAAAGGAAGGAGCATTAGACATGAAATGGGGCGGTGTTTAAGTAGATGTCAATTTTGTCAAAGGTAGCCATTATTTTTTCAGTGGAGTCTTCACTTACTTTTAGGATGACAGAAATGGATTTAAATAATTCTACAAGGTGAGTAGTATTCAATTCTGACATTAATTCTTTTATAGTTTTAATAACGCTGGATAATTCAGCGAATGTTGAGGTCGACGCCTGTTTGGAAGAGGGCGAGTCAGTAATTACAGCATGGGAAGTGCTAGCTGTGGGTTCAGAATTTGAAAAGTGTGGATTTGGGACGGGTGAACTTTTTTAGTTAATTCTTTTGGCAGATTTTCCCGAGTGGTGGCTTCAGACACGTTAGAAGAGGTCTCAATATTTTGTTTAACAGAGTGCGATGTTGAGGCAACGCTTTCTTTAGAAGTTATTGATTTCTAACTATTGAGCGGGACCTTCCAAGCCGAAGTTTTAGGGGGTTCAGAAATCACAATAACTTGCTTTTTATTTTCATGAACTCCCTTATGGGAAGGTTAATTTTTTTGTGCTTTAGGATTTTTAACTCCTTTTACCGTTCATTTGTCTTTTTATCTGGGGTTCATTGGGCACCCACGATAATTAGCCGTATGATTACCCTTCCAATTTGCGCATTTCGGTGCTCTTGGTGCATTCCCCCGGGAAACAGCCCTCGCCACATTTTACACATCCTGGAGAAAGTTTACAGGTCAGCGAAGAGTGACGAAACATCTTACATCTGACTTACTCCAGTCTGTTTAAAATGCTCGAAGGTAACTTTAAAAAAAAATTAATAGTTTTGATGTAAATTAGATTATCTATATAGGGGTAGGGTTGAAAATCCACCATGAACAGTGGTGCTTGGTCTGAGCGCACCTTCTATGTCAGCAGTGGGCGTGTTAGTGGGAAGCCCCCGAAGAACAAATTTTCGCGGTCTCTCATACCTAGGATCCATAGTTCTGAATGGAATGCTTTCAGAATCTAAGTATTTTTGTACGGTTCTATAAGATCTGGATATTTATTTTGATGAGTGTGCCCGAAAGCGAAAGCAAGTTCTTAACATTGTCCTCCAATTGTTGTTAATCTCAAAATATATTTGACATCGTTAGGAATTTGCATTTTTAACTATTGGCTATTTGAGGTATAAAAGCCTAGAACATTATCAAATAACCAAAAGCAGTACAACATATGAACTTCATCATTAAAACACCAATACAATGCTACCAGAAAAACTTGTACATTCTATACACCATAACATACATACGATGAAATATACATATAAAATGATCAATAAAATTTGAAAGGATATATAAAAAGTCTTGATTAAAAAGTCCTGATAAAAGTCTTTTGGGATGTTTTTTCCTGAACGTGGGCTTCGAGTCAGACCTGTAACTTTAATAAACTTCTATTAAAGACAAAAGAATTTTGCTTTACATAGACTCTAAATAAATCTTAGAAAGGGAATGGTAATTGATAATTATCTAAATGAAATTCATAATAAAAAGAAATAAAGATCTTAACTAAATAAATGATATTAAACAAACATGAATAAAATTATGAACATGGTTAATTATGGATAAAAGATTGTGTATGAAAAATTTGTAACATTAGCTACGTAAATACTTGGAAAATTTGAACGAAATTTTGAAACTTATCTAAGCATCTGTCGTCTGTGAAACGAGAAGAAATCATAGCTATGTGTGTAAGATCGTGACATTCATTGGAAAAATCAAAGTATACATTGGAATGCCTAAATAATTTCTAAATTTATTAAACACTTGAAATTTTGAAATCAAAATTATCAATTAATCGAAAATTTAAATTTTCTCAAAGTCAGGCATTCATTTTTTAAAAAAATGTTTGAAAGCATCGTCATTCAAAATTCATTTAGAAAATGCGTCTTAATAAAATTGAAGAAAACCTGTTAGGTCCTGCTCAAAGATTCTTAATTAACTGTTAAATAATTTTTGCTGAATTGGCCAGGGCAAACTGTCAAAAAAACATTATTCAAGTATTATTAAATATCCTTCTTAGTACACCCCTCCACTATAAGAAGAATCGCCATGCAAAATGTCAGCCCTTTAGGTCCATCGGTTTGGTCTGTGCGTTGTATGTCAGTCAGTCAGTCAGTTACGGAACTGTTTTATATATACAGATTAACGATTCATTCTAACTTCCAGGAGCCGGATGTATAATATTAAAGGAAGACAAACTTTCAAACACCAATGTAACAAATCTCTATATGTCATGAAATTATCTCACCACATTTATCTCTTAAAGTTAGTTATGAAAGTGAAAACTCGTGGATTTTCCTTCGCGACCCGAAAAAAAAAAAAAGAAAACACGGAAAATAGCGCGCATGCGCGAGTTTCCGCTCTCGTCATTGGCAGGAGCTCAAATTGAGGAGAAGCTCACAGGGAGAGCTTTTCAGAAATAAAGACCTTGAAAGTTTTACTTTCAAATATTTTAACATTACGTAACCCCTTTCTGATGGAGGCAATTAATCAGGGGAGAGGGAGGGAGTACACCCTTGACTTGCGAGAAATGCTAGGCAATTAATTGACAGTTATCATAATTTTTAACAAATTAACCAATAAAATAGATTTAATGAAAATTTCTGGACTGTAACATTTGCTGTTGGCAAAAAAAATGTTCTGATTGAAGTAAATTATTTAGGAAAACTTAAGTGACGTATTATACTCTGATTTTCATAATTACTAAAGCCCTGGTTTCCTAGAGCGACGTCGGCGGCGTACTACCGCTGTCAACGCTGACCGCAATGACAGCTGTGACAAACTGCCGAAGGGGTGGTTTCCAAGGAAGACGGAACGGGAGGGTTTTTCACTCTCTTTTAGTAAACAACGTCTTTCGTCTTTGTCCGACAGCCATCGCTAGAAATAAACATTGTTATGGCTGAAAGCGATATTATTGCTCTTCTATTAGATGAAGAGGAACGAGATGATGAAATAATTCAATCGGCTTTTGAGAGAGAAGATCATCATGATCTGTTCAAAAAAAGGGAGGATGAAGGAACGTTTAATATTTTAATTCAAAGGTATTTAAAAGACGATGAAGTAAAGTTCCGAGAATACTTCAGAGTTTCACGGGAGATTTTTTACTATATACTATCATTCATTAAAAATGACATCACCAAAGATTCTTGCAATCGAGTGCGTCGCCCTATTTCTGCTGAGGAAGAACTCTGCATTACTCTGAGGTTACTTTATACTTTAACTGCAATAAGTTAGAAATTAAAAAAAAGTCTAAAATGAAGTGAATACTTCAATTTGTTTTTCTATTACGATAAAAATAAGTTCTATGTATTGTATTATTTTTCTATCAAAATAATAAAATCACTTATTTAATAAATATTTTTTTTCTGCATAAACAACCACTAATTTATTCAATTTATTACGATTTGAAGATATATATATATATATATATATATATAGAACAATTAATAAAGTAATATTTATATTTCTTATTTAATTATTATTAATTCTCCCACGATGATGGTTGAATAAATTTTATGACAATTTTAGGACCGTATAAAGTCTTGTTAATTGGTATAAAGTTTTTAAAACATCCGAACATGTTACACAATTCCCAATAAATAAATTTCAGAGGGATCATTTTATTTTTTTCATTGGGGGGGGGGGGAGGGGTCATTTGAGCTCCTTAGCTTTTGAAATTTAGGGATATTTGCTCATTTTTCTCTTTTTTGGGCAATTTTAAGCACTTTTCAAGGCATTTTGACCGTCTTGCCTCCCTCCACCCGGTCAAGTACTTGCCGCCCTCTGGAAAATATGAAATGACGCCCCTGACAAATTTTTATATTTTTTTTATTTCTCTAAATGTAAACGTACATATCGCTTCCTCATTTTATTAAATAACCCCTTCTTTAAAAAAAAAGGGTAATTTACTGCTTACTAAGATGATTAATATCTATATTTTAGATTTATGGACATACAGGAGAGACATATAGATCTCTTAGTTTCCAATACAGGATATCCCACTCTTGGATAAGCTCTATTGTAAAAGAGACTTTAAAAGCCATTTGCGACAAAATGATGCAGATTGCAATACCCCAAGTAACAGAAGAATTTCTGCTACCATCTATTTTTAACTTTGAGGAAATGTTCTCTCGAAACAGTTAAATCTTTATATTTTTGATCCTCTTTAATGTAGAGTGCAGGATGTTCTCTTATTAAGTTTTTCTTCGGAGAAAACATTCATTGCTTCCATGTTCCCTTGCGACTGGTAGCGCGCCGTCCAGGACAAGTCGACGTCACAGCGTCATTCGCCCGCTTTGGAAACCACCCCCGAAGAAATGGAACAGAGAGGGGTGAGATTTCGCACCGCTGAGGTCATATATCACCTCGAGGAGCGGAGACGTCGCTCTAGGAAACCAGGGCTTAACGCAAGTGATATCCGACGTTAATTTCAATTAACTAACCGTAAACACATTTTAATTTAAAGATAACATTTGGCTAAACATTATGAATTAAAATATTGCAAATACCTTCATTTTTTATACTTACAATTAGTAATTAATAAAAAAAAAAATCTTGTTTCTATGAAAATTCTCCCGTGAAATGTTTTGTAAAAATTTGTATTACTTATGATAACGTTAATGTTTCCTTCAGTAAGAAGGATAAAATGTGTCTGAGATGGGTAATTTAAACCCCACAGTAAGTAGTAGACCTGAAAATGACGCTAAACAAGAATAACATTTTCATCACCTCACTTATGTATATAAACGAATGGTAGGACTGCACTTTAGGGTGCCCCTTGTTTTTTTTTGGCGCCAATTGTGCAAAGGTGCCATTTAATATTGCGGCGGTAAACATCCATCGTGATATATGCGTCACAAAATAATCACATGACAAACAGGTCAAAAATTTGCAGGAGTAACAACATTGGCGCACGCATGACAAAAATCGCACACTTGTCGATCCAATTCCGGGGCACTATTGGCGCCAAGAAAACAAAGGGCACCCTAAACTGCAGTCCTACCAGTTTACGCTATTTTCCTTATTGTATTATTTTTCAATTTATATTTTGCAAAATTAAATTTCTATGTAATTCATACGATAAAAAAAATTATTTCTATGTAATTCATACGACCAAACGAACAAATATAAATGGGGAAAATGACCATTGATAAATAAAAACGCAATAATAAAAATTAAGAAACTATTTTCTTACCTGCACAGGAAATTTTTCCAGCTATATTGTTGACATTCCCTATAAAAGAGGAAAAAAAGAATAAAATTATATATATATATATATATATATATATATATATATATATAGTTTACAAATGTAAATTACTTAATATGAAACAATAAAGAGTAAATAAATTTTAGGCGCTAAGCTGCTCACAAAAATATTTACGATATATAGATATTTAAAATTAAGATAATTAAAAGGGCAGATGTGACCATTTAATACACCTCTAACCTGAAATAAGATTGACATATATAAATAGGCAAAAAACGGAATTGGAGGTGGTATAGTTGATGACTGGGGGGGGTTGTGACCCCCCAACCCCGGTTAAACATGTTTTAAGCCAGGCAACACTCCCGGAGGTCGGCTATAACACCAAGACAGTAATAAATATAAGAACCACCACGGGAGTATCCTAGGGTAAAACAATAAAAAAGGAAGTGATAAGTATGAAACAGACTTAAACATCTAACCCTCTTACTAAAAAATTATTAATAATGCAATGTGAAGAAACTGCGCTAAGCTGCTAGAATAATTCACATGATAATATAGTTTACAAATGTAAATTACTTAATATGAAACAATAAAGAGTAAATAAATTTTAGGCGCTAAGCTGCTCACAAAAATATTTACGATATATAGATATTTAAAATTAAGATAATTAAAAGGGCAGATGTGACCATTTAA
>OU015493.1:674375-715327 GCA_907164885.2 Dolomedes plantarius
GAAATAATCACGAGAGATTTGAATTCATATATCCCCTCCTTGGAAGAAGCTCCAAAAAGAAATTTATTCAGAAAAGAAATTGAAGCGTTATATCCATTAAATGCTTTTAGAAATTCTGTTGTTTTTCACGAATATATTTCCTTTAAATAGGCTTTAGTTACCCATTTGATGGAACGCTCATCGCATTAAGGTCGATTTATACAGCGACGTGAAGTGAACGTAACGGGAACGGGCCGAGCGCGCGACGAGTCGTCGTAATCATTTCCTCCCTGTTTTTCAATGGAACTGTTTATACTGCGCCGTGACACGTCCGATTCTCGGCAGACGATTCGAAGCAAGAAGTCGTTCACTGCTCGACCGTCTCTCATTCATGGCAGAAAGTAAAAAGTGGCTATTCATGGATGATGAATAGCCATGGCTATATATGGATGATGAAAACTCATTGAGCTGGCATAAACGGTAGTTGCTTTTTAGTACATAAACTGAACTTAAGACATATGTATCTTACTTGTGACCTAAACACTCTCACGTAAACTATCCCTTAATAATCTACAGCTTTTTATCGCAGAATATTAAGGCATGTTATGCTTGACTGGATTTATCATTTTTTAAATCAAGTATAGTTAAAACACTTTATTAAATAGAATATTAAACATGAAGTATCAGTCAATTCTGAAATAAGGCATCTCGAAATAGAGAAGGATGAGCTTTTATATTTACAACAGAAACGCATCGTAGATGTTAACGTTATAACATAACTTCGGGAGTAGTATTTTTACAAACTGTATACATTTACAATAGCTAATAGGCCCTTAATTGCGTATATACAGTTATATCACAAATAAAAATATAATGGCAAGCAGTCGTGTTTCATTCAAGTTTCTTAACCTCATTCCAAAATAAAATATTTTTTAACAATCCAAATAAAAAAATTCTAATAAAAATAATAGATAAATATTAATTAATCATCAGATATTTATATTAATATTATATTTATATTCTAATTTTTAAAAAAATTATGCAACGGATACTTAAGTTCCCAAATTAATTCTAGTAGAGATCTAAAAACTTGAAAACGGCAGCGTTACTCCACTCCACTTTTGCGTAAAGAAAACCACGTGTTGCTAGTTTGAACAGCGAATGTGTGAACACTGACTTCGCGTCGCCATTCTTCCCTTTCACTCGTGCCAAAAAAACCGCCACCATTGGCGAGGAGAAAGGGCGAGCGCACCGTTTACACATTCGCCTCGCACCTCCCCTCGCGATCATTCGACTCGAATGTGCAAATGCGGCGTGACAGTCAGTTTGGATTATGAAATTGATTCATTATCCATCGATGCATTATTTTTTATTGATTCATTATTGAAGATTTCATCATAATTTAGTAAAATGTTTAATTATTTGAAACCTTTTCATTCATTGCTCATTATGGAGATGAGGAGATGCAGACTTCACAAATGGGAGAAAGTATCTTACTGCTTCATTTTATCCCTTACGTTATTGGGCGTATAGGAGAGTAGAATGGATGTACAATACGAAACAAAAAACCTTTTTATAATTCCTAGTGTATTTTTAAAAGGAATTTTTTTTAACTCTACTTGACGTAATTTAACATCTGGGAATTGTACACAGTGACAATCACGCGTAATTATTCTAGCTGGAGGACTGCCCTTTGGAGCGGTGTTTCCGAATGGCAACCCCCTACGTATCGTGCGTCTCCCCTGCATGCATTCATTAAAAGGTCATTTGAGAAAAAAAAGGAAAAGACTAAAAGTCACTTTTCATAACTTAAATTCCAAATAAATGTTTAATTTAAACAAAAATGAAACAACAAATTCATGGATAAACGATTCAATTCTAAAAGCAAAAAGCCTGGTTTCTGTATACTGTTGTAACATGATTATTATAAAAGTATACAGAAACCAGGCCTTTTGCTTTTAGGGCTCCATCTTTTATCCATGACTTAGTTGACCATACAGGTGTTCTGTTCCATTCTTTAGATCCATGAAAATATTTTCATGTTATTTTGATAAATTTATTTAGTGTACATCTAGATTTCCCAAAGATTATACATTGTTGTGTTGTAAATTTTGAATAGGTTTGCTAGATGAGAGATTTAAATTATTTTTAAGAGCTTAGCTGTATGAAAAATGAAACACCAGAAATGGAACTTACCCACCACTTGGGTTTAAACACTTTTCTGCCCCTTCTCCGTCGTCGGTTTCTGGGGCGAGGTCCGTAGAAATCCAGTTCCACGTCACCGGCCCTCCTCAAGTATAAAGAGGTGCTGCGCCGGAGGGGCGGGGCCTTCACGGAGGGTGCTGCGGGCAGGAGGGTGCTGCTAGGCTCCTGCCTAGAACGGCAGCAACCCATCTCTGCACCTGTGATAAAGGACACAGCGTACATCCGATTATTATATATACATATATATATATATTATTTTATTCTATTTTTAGAGTAATCAACGCAATGAAATGAAACTTCCGTACAGTGAAACACCTCTGTGGCGGCCAGTCGTGGTGCTTTTAAAAAGAACGACACAAATAATAGGCTCATTCTGGTAGAGCTCTAAAAACTTGAAAACATAACTTTATATCTGATTTCAATTATAGAAACAGCATAATATAAAAAATTAATATAATAATATAATAAAAAAATATAATAATATAAAAAATAATATAAAAAATTATTTATATTATTTAAATATAATAATATAAAAAATAAATTATATTTAAAATATAAAAAACATATAATATATAAATATTTAATAAAATAAATAATAAAAATATTTGTATATTATATAGAAATATATAATATATAAATATTTAATATTTAATATATTATATATTAAATATTTATTAAATATTTAATAAATATTTAATATATAATATGTAAATATTTAATATTATATTTAAAATTTTCATTTTTTAAATATAATAATATAAAAAATTCTTTCCATTATATTTATTTTAACTCAAGTTAAAATAATAATTTTAACTTGAAGAGGTGGCCGGCTAGAGAAGTCATATATAAAAATGAAACACCAAAAACCATGACTGGCCGAAGCCCAGCTACGCCCAGGACATCCGTCCACCAGACTTTGAATTGAGTGAGAGGGAGAATTTTTATAAGAGGCACTATTAATTTGCAATCCCCGCTCCAAACCCACAAAAAGAAAAATGTGTTGTTCGTATTAACACCCACCACCACCCGGTATGATATGAGCATACCTGCATTACGAAAAGATAAATTTTCATGTACCAGTCTGGAAGAATTGAACTCCAACGGAACAGCATTAAACTCTTGAGACTCGAGCAAAATAAAATTTAAATGTTTTTTGTAATTAGAGTTTATTAAAACAAATGGGCATTAAAAAAGCTTGCTTTTCAAGAAATTAATGAATTAAATTTTTTTATTTTTCAGGGGAGCACATCCATTTTATTGGATATTGAGGTCATGAACACCATAAATAATGACAAACCCGCACAAAAACATTTAAAACAAAAAACTTTATTTAGGTAAACTAATAAACTTTTAAAAGTTAATACTAAGTTAATTATTGAATTTTAAGCTAAAATTTAATTAAAAAGTTAACTATTGAATTTTAAAAGTGTATTACTAATAGTTAATAGCAGTTAATTATCAATTTATATTAAGATTCATGAAAAACTTTAAAACAATGTCTTTCGGCAGCAATACACAAAAACATTTTGCAAACTGTACCACTTAAAGCTGTAATGTGAAATTCTGGAACAACTGTTAACCAAAATCAATTTAAAAAATAACCACAGTATAAATATCATAGAAAAAAAGCATGTGCAATGTTTTATGCATAAATAAAAAGAAAACCCAATATAAAAAATATAAATTTATAATTAAAGTCCTCAGAATTCAGCTACATTTAACCTTTCATCATTGGACCAAAAAACCTGAAAAGTAAAACATAGGATAGCATCAGAATTTAGGTAGCATCAGCCTTTCATCATTTGACCACTAAAAGCTGAAATGTAAAAAACTCAATTTTGCCAACCAAAATCAATTTAAAAACTATACACAGTATAAATAACATCTACATAAATAAAGCACGTGAAATGTTATAATATATATATATATATATATATATATATATATATATATATATATATATATATATATATATATGTATTCATGTATATATATGTACCGGGTGCGTCAGATATTCGTGCAAAGTTCAAAAATTCGTATTAAAAGATGTAATGCTCGGAAAATTTTTCTGTTTGCGCCAATAAGATCAGAGGGACATTGAATTTTTTTCCATGTAAAAAAAAAAAAAAAGTTTCCAAAAGTAACCGAAAGAGGGCTCTCACACGTCAAACGGATACGTTTTATGGAAATCAGGCAAACTCAAACAGAAAATCAAACAGATCACAATAGAATGAGACTGTGCATTCATTTTAAAGTAATATATGTTCAACATTACTAACAGGACAAAATAATAGGCAAGTGAAGCGCGTCGCTGAGCCCATTACAGCGGATTCTAGCATGGATGGCTGCGACTGTCTGTCGAATGACATTTTTTCAGTTCCACCAAAGTACACTGCTGGCCACCCAAATTGCAACACCAAGAAAGACATGAGATATTACAACAAAATTTATTTTGTAGATAACATGTTGACCAAGTATCAAATGATTAAATTTATAGACTTCTGTGAAGTGTGGTTCCTGCCAAAATCAGTAGCCAGAGTAGCCGCCATTGTTGGAGATCACCGCTGCCACACGCCTCGGCATTGATTCAAAGAGACTTTGGATGAGTTCTTGGGGTACAGCAGACCAAGCAGCTTCCACACCTTGCCAAAGTTGATCTGCTGTGGCAGCTGGGGATGGAATCTGGGTCAATCGTAGAGCAACCATGGACCACATGTTTTCTATCGGCGAAAGATCCGGAGAGCGAGGCGGTCAGGAAAGCAATTCAATCTGGCGATTGACGAAGACAATGCGTGGACAATGCGTGCCACGTGTGGTCGCGCATTATCCTGTTGAAATATGGCTGTGGGCAAGCCCTGAAGGTAAGGAAGGACAACTGGCTCCAACACCTCGGAGATGTAGCGCTGGCTGTTTAAAGTACCGGCAATGCGTACTAGAGGTGTGCGAAAGTGATATCCAATACCGCCCCATACCATAATACCCGGTTCAGGACCAGTGTGGCGGCTGTTCAGCATCCTCTCTTCACGGTGTCTCCAGACTCGAATGCGACCATCGTGGTGTTGCAGACAGAAGCGTGACTCGTCAGTAAAGACAATTTCATTCCATTCTGCCGTCCACATCCTTCTGTCATCGCACCATTGGCGGCGGAGACGTCTGTGGTTCTGCGTCAAGGGTAGACAAAGCAATGGACGTCTTGCGGACACACCACTCTGCTGAAAACGGCGTCGAATGGTACGCGCAGACAATGGATGATGCGTTACAGACTGCATGTGCTGTGCTATGGTTCGTGATGTGACTGAGCGATACGTCACTGCAATGCGCACAATTTGCCTGTCATCACGTGAAGTGGTGCGCTGAGGTGGATGCGATCGAACACGCCGGTCCGTCGTACCCTCCTGCATCCAACGATCACATATCCGCATTACAGTTGTTTGGTTTCGTCCAACACGACTACCGATTTCCCTGAAAGATAATCCACAATCTCGGTAGGCCACTATCCTTCCTCTGTCGAACTCGGATACTTGATTAAAAGATGATCGCTGTTTTCGACGAGGCATAATTGATCGTTTTTTTGAAAAAACCACAAGAAAAACAAATTGCCGAACTTGAAATCGTCGAAATCTCCAAGCCTTAAATAGCGCTTTGAAGTGGCGCCACAGGCGCGCGTGATGTGAGTCTGCGCTGAAATTCTAATCATTTGCATATCTCACCTCCGCTAATGCATGTTGTAAATTTCATGTTATTTGCATGTTTCCTTCCACAGTGGCCAGCAGTGTATATATATATATATATATATATATATATATATATATATATATATATATACTAGCTTATTCTGTGGAATTAAACATGTAATAAAATAGAGAATCGTATAGTAGCACTTTTAAATTTGTTAATTAGAGAAAACATATTCTGACACATGTTTGAGACAACTGAAAAAACGAACTCAATTTTAATAGATAATATTAGCATTTAATTTCTCATCTTATTATTTAAAATTAATTTTATCGTCAGTTACATATTTGCACAGAAACAACGTAATAATTATTTAGAAATATTGAGAAAATATTTGATTGCATAATTACACCTAGTTACATATATTTTGGTTATTCTGTGCTCTCACCTGATTATATATATAATACAAATTATTTTTACTCACCACCACCAATTAGTGAAGAATATTCCCAAGAAACACAGGACTGACGGCAGCTTATCGGGCCAGTGCTGGAGGCGCCGGTATTCCGAAGGGAGAACGCTTTCCGTTAAAGCGTTCCGTTTAACGCCCTAATTCTATAAGGGTCTGTGATGGGTTGATGTGAATCGCGCCGAAAATCGTTTTCCTCTAACGTCCCGGAACTGGACCTCCGATTCGTAATCACAAAGAACAGATATCTGAAACAGAATTATGGATTTGAAAGGGAAAGCAAAGATTAAATTAAAGAGACTTTTGAAAAATATTTATTTCACTGTTGTGAAACTTCTTTTACGCTGAAAATTCCCATAATTTTCCTTGTATGTAAAGATAGTATTATGTGAGAAGTATTATGTGAAATTGTATAATTGTATTATGTGAAAATTCACATAATTTTCCTTGTATGTAAAGATTGTATTCTGTGTGTATGTTTTTAACTCCCTAGAAGCTTATAAAAACAGATGAAAATTAGTTTCATTGTTTATTTTTTTATATTACTGGTGAAATTAAATATCTACTTAAAAATGGGTCCCTGTTTCACCACTCTTTATTTATAAGAGAGGAAATAGTGATAAAATTTGTATTTTTTAAATTTCTTTTATAGTATATTAAAATAATAATATATATTTTTGTAGATAAAATATTCAAAATATATTTTTCAGGAAACTTACGTATTCTAAGTATTTCTAATTGTTAGATGCCATTATAAAACAACTGATTTTGTAGAATTTTTTCTCGAATTTCCTCGTATTAATTTTACAGTAACATATTCTTATAATACACATTTGAATGAAAGGAAAAGAATTTTAAATTAACAGACCTTAGTTAAAATAAACAAATCACACATGTTTAGAAAAATATTAATGTAATGTAATGTCAGAGACATAGACAGTAGATGTCATGAGACACCAAAAAAGATAAAAAAATAAGACCCTTTATCCTCAGTTCGTACATTCAAGAATATATTACATTGTTTTTTTTGTAATTGATTCAGGATACGAGAAATAATATTTACAATAAGAAAAAAAGGCCAAAAAATTAGTTTAAATAAATGTTAGAAATAAAAAATAAGGCAATTAAGTTTAAAATAATAAGTAAGTTATATTTAATAAATTAAATTGGCAGGTCTGAACATCCGCGAGTACAGAAAACAGAAATGCACTTTGCGGGATCGAACCCAGGACGGAAGCATGGGAAGCAAAAGCGGACGCCACACACCAGCATTCACCGACGGGTTATTAAGTGTGGAACTTCAGTAAGAGGAAACTGCCTGGCATGGAACAGAAAAACAAATGAAAAATGTTAAGCACTATCAGAAACCAATGAATTAACCTGTGAACAATTAATGGACTGGGAAAGATTTGAAATATTAAGATCGGAACATAAATTTTTAATTTCAGCTAACACATCGCGGATTTTGATAAATTTATTTAGTGTACATCTAGATTTCCCAAAGATTATACATTGTTGTGTTGTAAATTTTGAATAGGTTTGCTAGATGAGAGATTTAAATTATTTTTAAGAGCTTAGCTGTATGAAAGAGTATTGGAAGTTTGATTGGTACCAAACTGGTTACCAGTTTTTACAGTGACGTAAGCCTAAAATAATTAATTCGCCTTCGACTTCCACAGCCAAAGTGTCGGTAAGGATTCCTTAAAAAGAATTTTAAGTGGCAGTTCGGTTTTGGGATTTTTTTTCAAAAAAATTCAATGCGTAAGTTAATTAAGTAATTTTGAAAGCTCTGATATTAATCCAATTGCAGTAATGTTTTCAGATAAGCTTTTGACAAAGTTTCATGAAATTGATTTTGGATATTGAATGTTGACTAGGTTGTACATTTTGTTGAGGGTATCTTTGTACCCTTCCGCCATTAAAAAAAACATGGCTCAGGTTTGGTTTCCCGCCTAACAGGAAATTCATCATTAGCAGCGGGAATTTCTTTCCTCCGGATTACGACAGTTTCCTAGGATAGAAAATTGGTTTGAGAGAGGGATTCGATCATTAATGCTAGTTAAGTTAGAGTCGAGAGCAATTCGTTTAGACCAACACCAATTTAAAAAATCACATTATGTTCGATTTCGTTCAAAATTACCACATCACATTGCATACCAAGATTATAATATTTTATACATTACATATACAATGTATTTTTCATTTTCATAATAAAACTAAACTTTTGAATGTAGTTGACTTTTTTATGCGGCCCGCCTGCCTTGAAAAAAATTACCATGTGGCCCAGATGCTGCAAAAGGTTAAACACCCTGCTTTAAGCTCATCTGCCTGATTCAGTGGTTTAACTTTTTCAGATTTAGGAATATAATCAAAAGTGGGTGTAGAAGAAAATTTAAACGCACACTTACTGTGCATAAGATTAACAAGTTGTTTGAGATTGAGGATGTTAAACGTTATTTTGAAAAAAAAAAATTCATGGTTTTCAAAAGTCCATAGTAATCACACATGGTTTCCATTACTTATTTCACTGACACATTGAATTGTGTTTTGTTTTGTTTTTTATTATTAAATTTTGGCATTATCTTTTGAGAATATATTTTCATTTTTATCAATGCAACTCTTGCAGAAGTGCCTCGGACGGGTAAGGGTGACTCGGTAACGAATTTAACAATCCTTTCTACTGCTTGTGTGTGACATGGAAAATTGCTGAAGTCAATACGTTGACTCCAGCAAACGTCCTGATCAGATTATTTTGCTTCCTTTAGAAACTGCTTTAGTTTGTAATCAGAAATATTCCTCGTTCTGTTCTTTAACATCTTTACGTACAATCATATCAATATAATCCTTGCATCAAAGTTTATACGTTGAATTTAAATCTTTCTAATACCCCCTTCATTTTTCAGTCCTTGCTTTTAGAATCCGGCGTAATCCAAGCTCTCTTACGTGCTTGCGATCAACTGATATCATACATAGGAGGAGATTTTCAGAAGCAGCAAAGTACGAATTTCTCTGAATGACTGGGTCAATTACATTTTTAAGAGTCTGATGGAGGTAACGTGAATAGCTTACAAGTTTCCACAAGTGCTTCGATCCATGGATATAAGATAGTTTCAGCTTTATGTGAAACGAAACAGGTGCATATACTTACAAAATGTACTCAGTCAGTATTCGGAGATTTTTTTTGCAGTACATTCTGTTCCCACATACAAGTGAAGTATTCGGTTAGCTAATGTAAGCTATCATGAATAACAAAGTTTTCCTGGTTTTCTCATAGACAAATCAGAAGAGCACCTTCCAACAGAGATTGCATTAGACATTTCTAACAATTATTTTGGGTCCACACTTAAATTATCCTTAATTTCTAGTAATGGAATGCCATTTTCAATAGGTGAAAATTCAATTACTGGAAGTTCATAGCAGTTTTCTAGTTGTTTACCTATTTCTCCACCAAATTAGGACGTAGGCGCAGTTCATTTCCATGAAATTGACAAATCAACCACTGCAGTGGCCTTCTTAATTCCTTTTCCAATAAAGGAACCACACCATTATTCAATCCAGTGTTCACGGCAGTTCCATCCATTCCAATTACAGTAATGTTTAAATGCTGGTTGTTGCCATTGAAAAATGCTATTATGCTATCTTATATACATTTTCCAGTGCCAGAAATCTGCTTCTGAAAATCTCGTCCTTTGTATGATATCAGATGATCGAAGTCATGTAAGAGAGAGCTTGGATTACCCCGGATTCTAAAAGCAAGGGCTGAAAATGAAGGTGGCATCAAAAAGTTTTTATTTCAACGTATAAACTTTTATGCCAATGATTATATTGATATGATTGAATGGAATGATGTTAAAGTAACAGGACTTCCTATGAAGAGGCATATTTCTGATGACAAACTAAAGCAGTTTATAAAGGAAGCAAAGGAATCTGATCACGAGAGTCAATGTATTGACTTCAATAATTTTCCCATGTCACACACAAGCAGTTGAGAGGATTGTTAAACTAGTTAGCGAGTCAAAAATACATTCTCAAAAGATAATGCCAAAATTTGAAACAGAAAGCAATTCAATGTGTCAGTGAAATAAGTAAAGCAAACCATGTATGATTACTATGGACTTTTGAAAATATGAATGTTTATTTCAAAATAACACTTTGTCTTTAAAGACATTAGATTAATATTTTTCTAAATAAGTGTGATTTGTTTATTTTAACTAAGGTCCGTTAATTAAAAATTGTTTTTTGCATTCCAATGTGTATTATAAGAATATGCTACTGTAAAATTAAGATGATGAAAATTGCGAAATTGTACAAAATCAGTTGTTCTGTAATGACATCTAAAAAATTAGAAATACTTAGAAATACCTAAGTTTCCTGTAAAAATATTTTGAAAATTTTATTTACAAAAAATATATATTATTAATTTAATATACCATAAAATAAACAGAAAAAAGAATTTTATCTCTTTTCACAAAAATATCTATTTTGAAGCACCTGAAAAATATTTCAGTAGAGCAATAAAATTTTATATTCTTTAATCTAATACCAAAAGGCAGCTTTTGAAAGCTATAGAATACTGAAATTCCAAAACATGTTTTTTCGCCTCGTGACCTTGGCTGGGAACTACAATGAACTAGTGTCATCTGATTGGACATTCAGTTGCACGTGATTGAAAAGGCGCCATTAAAGATTGCTTACAAGTTGGCTGAAATTAATCCACAAGTAAGTTTCATTCGTTAGCCTTAAATTATTGCCTTTTGATTTTATTTAACACCCTTACATAGTGAACATTATTCTATTACTGTTATAAGATAGTGCTTTAATCCAAGTTATAATATGAATTGACCGTATTTCAGATCAAATTCTACTGAACTGAGTGTATTGAATTAGCAATACTTATAGTTATATTAGCAATACTTATGGCACTTACGAGCACTTTCGTTTGTATAAATAAAAACATTTTGTTTCGGAAAATTTTAAGATTCGTGTTTCAGTTAATATTTTAGATGGACAAAGGAAGTAAATGGTTTGTTCATCATTATAAATTTTCTTTCATAGTTTTCTTCCTGTTCAATGTATTGTATGATAAATCAATGAAATATTAGTTTGATATCTAAATTTCAATAATTATTAAATTATTGCACAATATAATTATGATCCATATGATGTAATTTAATGTAATTGACATTTGTTTCTATGACATTTTACTCCAAAATTTATTCATTCACTGAATTAGATAGCTAATAAGCCTATAAACAAATGTCCCAACTCAAATTAAGATCTCCCCCTTTGAAATTCAGAGAAAGCATATTCACAGAGAAAGAAGATATTGAGAATAATCATAAAAATACTAAAGCATAATCCATGAATATAATTACATTACATTAACAGCTATCTCATAGTAACATGCACACATAAGTACCTTTTTAAGCAATAATTTGTTTGGAAAGCCTTAATTGAATCAGGTTAACTTGTTTAGGAATTCCAGTTTTCTCTAGAAGGTTTTTTATAACAGATAATTTATGTTTTAGGAATAATTATAATTAAAGTCATCTAAAAAATGTCAAAAGCAACCAATATTACTTGTTATATTATTTATATTAAAAATTGTTGTTATATAATGTATATAACTATTGAATATATTGATATTTTCAATTATTATTGATATATAAATGCAGTATTCCCTAAACTAAGAGAAAAATATTTTCCCACACAATTAGTAGCATGAAAAAAGTTTTAAAATAAATAAGTACAATGAAATTGGTAAAAAAAATAACAAAAAAAGACTTTTAATATGACAGTAGGATGTTCTTAATCTGTTTATAAAACCCACTACAATTTCTTTCTAACCTAACTTTTTTTTTCATCAGTTTGTATGAAACATTAAAATTTTCTTTTCATGAATGCCTACGAAATCCATGAGATAATCAAAACATTGGAACATTTGATGTATTTCATAATACCAGATCTGAAATACTAAAAATTTTGAAAAAAGAGTCAATGGTGCTATAATTTTGACTGCTATCCAAATACATTATTCATGTTTTTAATGGTAATATAGACAGCATTTTGCCTGTATGTTAACTTGGGCTTTATATTAAGAAACAAAAAATTTAGCATATTATGGATATTTATATACACTTCACAATACCAACTAAGAAGGTTCAATTTCATGCTATAATTTTTATAAATTCTAACAGAACTTTATTGATTTTATACTTATAGATCATGCATGCTTTTAACGCAACAAACCATATAATTCTGATTTATGCACCATCATGCAGTATGCATGAGTGCGAAAAAGATGCAAAATACTCATGCACATATCAGTATAAATGTGAATATTAATGATTATAATTGTTTTTTATTTTTTGTTATTGCTTAATCATATATAGATGCAAAAGGTTATTCCATTTTTCATCTCTAAGTTATTAAATTGTTGGTCATTGTCCATCTATATAATTTTATTTCTCAGTTTCAGCTTTAAAATCTTGAAGAACCCAACAAGGATGAGAACTTTTATTTAGATAACATCATGTATGTTAGATTGTTATTAAAACTTTAGGTAAACTTTTGCATTCTGTGTGTGTCATTCGTAAAATCTTTATTAAAAATGTGATAATGTTCTCAATAGCTGTCTATATAAGCTCTTTGTTTTCAAAAGACTTTAAGAAAGTCTTTAGGTATCATTCTGTTCAAAATAAATAAGAACTTAGCCCAAAGTTATATGTAAAGGGGTCATATTCCCCTTTTTTATTTTAATGATAAGCAAGTTTATAAAGAACTCTACTTTTCAATACTTCTTGGTTTGATAAATCGTTCAATTTTTATTATGGCATTATAAGAAAATATTGGTTTCTTTACAGAATTTTGAAAGTGGAATCTAGCTTCAGATCGCAGTCGTTTTGGAAGACCAAAGATGACTTGAATTCATAACCTGTGTAAGAATGTGTAACTTTTTTTTTCTCGATATATACTTATGTTTTCAGCAGTAGACTCGTGGCCAAAATCACTGTTTTTAATATTTTTTAGATTTATTTTGAACTTTAATTTAAATTTTTCTATGAAAAAACTATAAAAATATTTATTAAAGAACTAAAAATTTCAAATTAATTTTTTTAACTTATATGCTAATCTCAACTTTCTCATAAATGTTGCTCTCAATAATTTGTGGATTGAATATTGATTTCCTTTATTTATTCTTTTTTAACTGTGAAACTTGTTGTTAAGGTTTTAGGTGAGTGAGAAAGTGCAGTCCAGGGATTTCAGTTAACATGACTCTTGTGAAAGTCTTTTTAACTCTTGCCGAAAAAGAGGTTTATATTATAAAAGTATAAAATGCCAAGGTTTATTTAGAAAATATAAAATCCGTTCATGGACAAAGTTTGTTTATAAAACTAGATTTTTATTAAAACTTTAGGTAAACTTTTGCATTCTGTGTGTGTCATTTGTAAAATCTTCATTAAAAATGTGAGAATTTCCTGAATAACTGATTTATAAGCTATTTATTTTCAAGACTTTTAGAGAGTATTTAGTTGTTATGTTCTGCAAAATAAATAAGAACTTACTAGTCCAAAGCATAGACGTGCCCCCCCCCCCCCGAACTTAACTTGAAATAAATTAAAACGTTAATAGAAGTTCAGTTAAATCAGAAAATTGTAGAAAACTTTTAAGAAAGTTGGTTTTTTCCCATTTTTTTCAAACTGTGAAACTGAAAATACCGATTATGTCTTTAGCCCTAACATAGTTTTTAACAATGATATGATCCATAACAAAAATTCGATGCTACATTTTTTTTCTTCTTTTATTTATATAACATTTATTTTTCTCATTGTGTAATTTTTTTAATACTACTCAAACATCAATTCTATTGTTACTCAATTTCAAAAAATCATAATATTTCAAATTTTAAGGATCGATCGGTAGTCAATGCGCTGAGAAGGGCCCTAGCTGAATTCAATTTGTGCCCGTCCCAAATGTTAGAAGCACGGTACGCCTATGGTCCAAAGTATACATGTAAGGGGGTCATACTACCTTTTTTATTTCACTGATAAGCAAATTTATAATGAACTCTGCTTTTCAATGCTTCTTGGTGTCACAAATCACTCTAATTTTTATTATGGCATTATAAGAAAATATTGGTTTCTTTACAGAATTCTGAAACTGGAATTCATCTTCACCTCATTGTGATTTCCTTCGAAAGATTCCATAGCTCACTTGGCAGTGGGCTCGATTCATAATCTGTAAGTTGATTTGAACCTCACTGAACCCATTTTTTTATTCTCTAGATATCCTTTTTTTTCAGCAGTGAACTTGTGGGCAAAATCACAAAGTTGTGAATATATTTTTAAAATTTATTTTTTGTACTTAAATTTGAATTTTTCTATGAAAAACCATAAAAAATATTTTTATTACATAATTCTTAATTAATAAACAACTCAAATTTTCAAATTTCTCTTTGTATATTTTATATGCTAATCCGAACATTCTCTTAAACTTTGGTTGCAGTAATTTGTGGATTGATATTGATTTTCTTTATTCATTATATTTTTAACTGGCAAGCCTGTTATTAAAGTATTAGGTATGTCCGAAAGTGCAGTTCAGGGACTTCAGTTAACCATGACTCTTGTGAAAGTCTTTTATCATAACTGCTTACCAAAAAAATTTTTATATTTTTATATTATAAACATATAAAATGAAAAGTTATTTTACTCTTGATAGTTAATGTTAAAAATTTTTTTTAATTTAATTAATCAGAATTTCATGAGAAGTAGTTAGAGGTTCATTCATAATTCCTTACAGAAGTAATAATAATAATAATATTGCTTTTAGATGTATTAGATCATTCGTTGATGAGCTAATAGGTAGTTGAATGTCATTTGGAATACTAACTTCTGCCTAGTATTTAATTTTTTTATTATTTCATTGTCAAATTTTGGTGGAGATCTGTCTATAAAATATATTTTTGTGAGCAGCTGTTATTATAAAGTGTAAGGATAATGGCAGAAAAAAAATATTCCAAAATATATTATTTTGGTTCAGTTAATTATTAAACAATTGTTGACTATAATAAGGTTATGTTTGCAAGTGTGTAGGTTTTTTTATGGTGTATTATTTGGCTTATCTAAGTTAAGTTTAAAAATGATGCAAGCATACAAAGATTGACTGGCTGTCAATGTTGAGTGCAGTGGCATAGATTATTTTACAAAGTGCAATAAAATACTTTTAACTTTTCAAACCGAACTTCTAACCAGAATTTAAAAAAAATTTTAATAAAACTTTTAAAATTGAAAATATTTTCATGGATCTAAAGAATGGAACAGAACACCTGTATGGTCAACTAAGTCATGGATAAAAGATGGAGCCCTAAAAGCAAAAGGCCTGGTTTCTGTATACTTTTATAATAATCATGTTACAACAGTATACAGAAACCAGGCTTTTTGCTTTTAGAATTGAATCGTTTATCCATGAATTTGTTGACTATACGGGTTTTCTATTCCATTGTTAAGATCTGTGAAAATACTCTCATTAGCAAAATATTTTTAAAAAAATTTAAATTTGTGTTAGAAGCTTGGTTCAAAAAGTCTAAGTGTTTCTTCACGATTTATAATATAATCTATGCCATTTCACTCAACATTTACAGTTAGTCAATATTACCCACCTCATTGTTCAAATTAACCTAGACTAATCAAACAATATATCATAACAATTGTTTAGTAATTATTGAATCTAAATAGTATATTTTGAAAAATTTCTTACTGTGGTTATCCCTAATAACAGCTGCTCGCAAATAAAAAATATTTTATACACAGATCTCCAACATAATTTGACAATTAAGTAACAAAAGATATGCTCTATTAAAATGCTATGCAGAAGTTAGTATCCCAAATTACTTTCTACCACATTTTTTGTAAAATCAATTACTGTGAAAGCTACATCATATAACAAATGTTTACTTTATTCATTATTATAGTAATAGATTAGTTGTTAAAGAGTATTCACCCTTTTCACTAAATTTCTGAGTACAGTAAGACATTCAATCCTGTCAATTAAATGATTAGTTATTACAGATATAAATAAAATAGATTAGAATGCCTTGATAGAGTACAATAATTTAAAGCTGACCGAGAGACTTGTTTAGAATGACAACAAAATTTTCTCTTCACTATCGAGAATCACTCTCACATTGAAAGTAAAGAAACACAAGAATGAAGATTGAATACTAAATAAAATGTTAGCATATAAAATCTTAAATTGCTAAATCTGACCCAGCATCTGTATTAATGCTCTCTATGGCATGCTGTAATCAGATTTAGAAATTTAATATTTTGTATGCTAATGTTTTACTTAACATTCAATCTTTATTCTTGTGTTTCTCTACTTTCAACAACATTATTCTCAATAGTGAAGAGGAATTTTTGGTGTCATTCTAGACAAGTCTCTGATTCAGCTTTCAATGTTGAGCTGAAATTATGCTCAACATTAAAAGCTTATTATTGCACTCTTATCAAGGCAATCTACCCTATTTTATTTGTATCTATAATGACAAATGAATCGACATGGTTGGATTTTCAACTGTACAGAGAGAAATTTAGTGAAAAGGGGAATACTCTTTAACAAATATTTTATAACTATTTTCTATTAGTATATTTATTTAATCAAGTAAATATTTATTACATGATGTAGTTTTCACAGTATGTAATTGGTTTTACAAAAAAATGTAGGAATTTCCTTCTTGGAAGTAGTTATCAATAAAATGACAACAGATTTAAAACTGCACTCATGTGTTGGGTGCTGTTTTATATCAAGTTTTTTTTAAAACCCTGTCTCAGAATTTATATTTCCTAATTGGATTTAAATTAATTCTACTTTATCAACAATGAATTTTTTCAACTACTTTCAACAATCAACTATTTTTACAACAATAAATTATCCTTTAATGTACAAAACTATGCAAAAAATAATTTTCTTATCTGCAGAGCATTTACTAACTCTACATCAAAAAATAATTTAAATAAATTCTTCTTTTGATTCATAAATTATATCAGGGAATGGGAGTCATTACCTTTCACATAAATTTATGAACTGATTTTCTCTTTCTTTTTTCCCCTAGATGCTGTAAAGATGGAGCAGAGCTACAGCGAAAGGATCCCGTTTTGTAGAAAATATAGAAAAAAATTGTGTAAATGTGCTATGCACTTTCTAAATAAACTATTTTTACTTTAAACCAGCTCTTTTCTGTATTTAAAAGCATGTGTTTTTATAATTATCTTCTATTGCTGTGTAATTTTGATGAAATGCAATAATATGAATAGAGAGAATAAATACATAGTACTGTTTTACATACTACACTCAAGAGCCAAAACATTATGACCACCCCTACATTTTGCAATGAATTCGCCTGGATGATGTGGAAGGCACGTGATCAGGTGGAAGTGGTATTTAACTGTTGCTGGAGGGTCTGAAGAATCATTCTTTCACTTACTTCTGTGTGTGATGGGAAAGGCTGCGGATCTAAGCGACTTTGATAGAGGGCAGATTGTAATGGCTCGAAGGCTCGGAACATTTCCGAAACTGCACGACTCGTGGGTTGTTCGCGACCTACAGTTGTTAGTACTTATGCAAAGTGGATGAATGACGGTGAAACCAGCAGTAGACGACATGGTGTTGGACGTCCACACACTATCAAAGAAAAAGGTCGTCGGAGACTGTCTCGCATGATGAAGCAAAACCGGAGCCAGACAGTGGCTCAGCTGCCAGCTCAATACAATGCAGGGCCAAGTAGAATAGCATCGCATCACACTGTTCAGCGGACGCAGCAAACGTCCCACTCGTGAGCCTTTGCTGACCAAGCGTCATCGCCAACTGCGCCTGCGCTGGGCCCGGGAACATCGCGACTGGTCCATGGATCAGTGGGAGAGAGTTGCCTGGTCAGATGAATCACGGTTTGTCATTCATCACGCCGATGGCCGTGTCAGGATACGCCGTCTTCCAGGCGAACTGTTGCTCCCTCAATGTACAGTAGGTCATACACAGGACGGTGGTGGCGGTATTATGCTTTGGGGGACGTTCTCTTGGGCGTCTCTGGGACCCGTGGTTGTGGTAGAGCAGACCATGAATGCTACAGGGTATCTGAACATCATTGCGGACCAGTTGCACCCTTACATGGCCTCTGTTTTTCCAGCTGGAAATGGAATGTTCCAACAGGACAACGCTCCGTGTCACAAGGCTAAAGTTGTGTTGGAGTGGTTCCAGGAACATGATGCTGAATTCCAGTTAATGTCCTGGCCGCCTAACTCACCGGATCTCAATCCAATAGAACACATTTGGGATGTCATGGGACGGCTGCTCAGAGGTCAAAGACCACCAATTCGCAATATCTCGGATTTGCGTGACTGTTGCTTAAACATCTGGTACAATCTCTCTCCGGCCATCTACCAAGGACTTGTGGCATCCATGCCAAGGCAGGTTGAAGCTGTGTTGCGCGCCAAAGGTGGGCCAACTAGTTACTGACAGGTGGTCATAATGTTTTGGCTCTTGAGTGTATATCTCATTCTAAATTTAAAAAAAAACGGGAACCTTAGATCGAATGGAAAGATAAATTTAGCTTTAATGGTTGGTATTAATGTTATCTTAACTTTCAAATTTGGGTAAATGTATCTTAATACAAAAGGAGGTTTTGTTCTAACAAGTAAACTTGTGATTCATACGCAAATTTTTTGGTAATAACAAAGATCAGTATTTGGTAATACCTAAAAATGCATAAGGCAAAACTGGAAAGAATACTAGAAATATGAAGGCAAAAAAAAATAATAATAATAGAAAGTGAAAGGGTTGATATCAGAGGTTATTCGTCAATGTAATAAATAATAAAAATAAGCATATAAACGAAAGGGTCCTACGCAAAACTTTGAAAAATGCCTGCGGTCCGATTCTGGTAGAATGCTGGCATGACGCCCGGACCTACGGCACATTGCTGTTTACGAGATGGGTAGATGACGGTATGTCGACAACAATTATTGCTCCCGTAACCGGCCCGTCAACCTCCGGTTACACGGCGGCTTTCTGTCCGCATTGATGGCTTCCACGCGGCTGCCTCACGGTTCGCAGTCGGATGAACGATGGCTCGATTCCTACCGGAAGCGGCCCAGCACTCTACGGGGAAGTCTCGGGCGAGAGGACACTACCGTGACGGAAACGATACTGACCTAATGTGCCGGCCCGGCAGTGGAGAAATCGGGTGGCCGGAACTTTCCGACCCCGGCCCGATGCCTCTGTGTTTGTTGGGTAATTATCATATCTTGCTACGAATCATGGTCTCCGCAAACCAAAGACTCGGGGGGAAATCTTGGCATAAAAAAAATCACGGGCCGATGAGAGGAAAACCTCGAGTTACTTCACTGTGTAAGCTTTTTCTTCAAGTACCTAAGAAAACCATTAAAACTTCCCAGCACCAAAATCTAAGAGGCCAGAAAAAATCTAGAACTTTCACACCTTTCAGCCTTATGATTGGTCAAAAGGAACGGTTGCTGGTTCGTTACTATGGAGAAACTGTGTCCCCCTAATGACCGTGGGGGTGGCAACTCATTCTCACTTTCTGTGCATATGACCTTGCGTACTATTCGTAATGTTACAGGCCACAGTTAATTGCCTCTGTGGAGCACATTTCCTTCTTCCAGGAAACATGGTTTGAAAAACCACAGGAATGATTTTCAGAACATAGACAATTTTAGATTTTACAAAATAAAATAATATACACTTATAACATGTGCATGGAACCGAATTATTGTTCTTCATAAATTATTAATTAAGAAAATAGTATTTTTTAACAGTTAAAATAGTATAATAGTTAAAATAATTATAAAAGTTGAGTTCCATGTCACAGCTGAATATCCATGCTTCGTTACGGAGTTCATTCAAATTGAATACAACGGTCAATGTATTCAATTAATGCCCCCTCCACCCTACCCCCAATATATATATATATTTATTTATTAATAAAAATTATCGTAACAAATATTTTTATAAACAAAATAATGTAGAAAGAAATATTCAAATCAAATACAACGGTCAATGTATGCAATTAATTTGTATATTTAATATCCATAACACATACTAATTTGAATTAAATTCTTAAAAAACTTCCATCTCAATGAGTCTAGTGGTTAAATTATATCTTTTACCGTATTTCAATATTTATTTGTGAATTTATTTCGTTGTTATGCACGCCACGATAAATTAATTTAAAGTATCTCAAAAAAGAAAAGAAACCACGTGATCAGCATTTAATAAATTAAATTCTAAAAATTAATCTTCAAAAATTCACCAAAATTCAGATAATGGAGGTAATGATTTGAAAAAGATTTCATTTCAAAGGTATTTTTATGATTTGTCTCGTGATATAAATTTTATAACCCTCAGATTATTATTTTAAATGCAAACTTTAAAGAATGCTACAAAAACAGCTTAAAAATTTAATTTTGAACAATCTAAGAGGAATTTTTCAAAAATCTTTCTTAGTGCACTCCTACTGTATAAAAAGAATCGTCATGCAAAATTTCAGCCCTTTAGGTCCAGCGGTTTGGTCTGTGCGTTATATATCAGTATTATAGATATTAGTTATATATGAATATATTTTTTAAACCAATGCGGAGGCACTTGTTTATATCAATATATTATATATTATATATACATGAGATATGTACTTGTTAAAACACATTTGTAGATAGTATTAATATTGAAGTATGACTCAAACTCGTGGAAAATGTGATATTTACATTTCAAAACCTCTTTGTGCACACTATTTGACCGTACCGTTTCGACACATCCAGGGACAGATCTTTAGGGGCAAAAGTCAATTTTTTACTTCTATTTTTAAACAAACGATACAATGTGTCATTCTGAATCGACAATTCGTCAGAAGCGGAGAACTTAATCTTTAAAATGTTACCTCATTTATCTATTTTGGTTAAGTATGAAGGGAGAGAAAGGGATTGTCACAAATAATTGTCGTGTTGCTACATCCAGTTTTTAGTTCATTTGGGCGCGTATCGTAAATTATTTTGGTTAGTACTAATTATTTATTTTTGTTAGAATTTATTTGGGTGCGTTGTGTTTTAAAAATTATTTTGTTAAATACAACCCAAAGCCCTGGATGTCAAACTTAGCAACCGAACAAACCAATCAACCATTTACAATCTTAGATTATGTAATTTAACATGAATAACTTTCAATTTAGACAAACTAAAAGATTTTAACATAACAAAACTTAGTTTATATACACACTTAATATTTACAAGTAGCAAAAAAGAATCTTTCATTTCCCGAAATAAATGCACAATATTTTTATTTTTCATAAATTGAATTTATTATTACCTTGCCAAGGTTAGGGAGCGTCCCGAGCGCAAAAACAAAATAAATTTAACTCTTAGTTCAACACTAAAAATACCTTCTCACTAAAACACTCCGTCCTTACGAAAAATCTAAATTACCTAGCCTGAATTGGAACTGAACAAATCCAATGTGAAATTTAACACTCACCCCAATTGTTTTTCATCAACTCACGTTTCTATCTTGGCCTTCTGGCATCGCCGAGGGTTAGGGGTCCCACTGCTCCACCGGGCAGGGGGCTATCTCTATTTCTTTCACGATGAAGGATCAATTTTTCTTAGTTGATAATTGTAGTCGTACTTTCCTTGGCGCGTACTTTCACTATTTTGCACTGGCGATGAGGATTTCTTCACGTCGTGAAACGGGGCGCTGGGCTCTCCTCGTCGTGTAACTTCTCGATTTCATTCTCGATGGGGATTGCTTCTCGGCTGTGGCACGGGAGCTGTGTCTCTTGGTCTCTGCTGCAATCTGAGTGCGGACCTCTCTATTTTACTTAGTCTATTTTATTTTACTTAGTGAACGTAACAGGTTTATGTGGAACCCTCAAGTCCACAAAAAGTATAACTTTTTTTTTAGTCGTGCTGGAGATGGGGACCTACAGCCTCCCCAATCAAGACTCTCTCTCCTTTTTTCTTTTCAATCTCCTTCTATATATTTTATTTTAATCCCCTTTCACACTTATGACACCACCTTCTCATAAACTTCAATCAGCCAATCCGGACACCGTAAACTTTTCATTCGTTATACTCCCTTCCCACTTTCTCATTGGCTTCTGAACTTAAACCTCACGCCCTCACTGCCTGCCCTTTTCAGACCACCCAAGATTTGCACGTGGCGATGGGGATCTCTGTATACCATAAATTCAACATAAAAGACCTTTGTAGCATGATGTCACTTTTTGGCTCCGTCAACTAATCTATGTCTCCAATCTCAGATCTTCCCATCTTCAAATCTCATAAAGCTGTCTCGCACGGGCTACGTCCTAAATAACACTTATAGAGAATCTATGCTCACTTCTACCCAGACTTGGGTGTATATAATTTGAAGTAGCACTCTATTTGAATTATATACAAACACAGTTTATACATGAAATAATGTTTATTGAATTCGCTGCACATATAATTGGCTTTTACAGCAATAAGCATGCGTACTACTTGTACGGAATGTAAATACAGCTTTTAAGGACAATATATTTTTATACTCACGAACAGTAAGTCAAACCAGCAGTACTGCCATGAAAACTTCTGGCCCGCTAAGCACTAGCGCAGGATAACACCTTTTCAACCTTAACAACAACTCCCTTTCTTTTATTAATGGCGCTGCGTGGTATTTATACTAAGCGCGTATGCCAAAATTAGCATATCTGAAGCAGCTTCTTTAATTCACTCAAAAGTTCGATTCTTGTGAATCGAATCTTGTGTATACCTTACACTGGCCTCCCTCGAAAAAAAAAATTAGGTAACTGAGGTCTGAACGGCTTCAGTTAACTAATTGAAAACGCGTGCTGGTCTGACTTTTTACATAATGGGTGGCAAAGCCAAAAAACCTTCCACACGTCGTGTGGGGGAAAAACGCCACTACCATTTTACAAAACTAACCCCGAAGGGTCCAGGTGACACCATTACACAGTGGATTTGCAGAGTTGCGGATACTGGGCTGGCCAACTGCGCCCTAAAAAACTTATTTTAATTTAAATTGACAACACAATTGCACAGCATGACATTTCTTGACTGTTTGTATCTGCTCTCCCCCAATTTATAATGTACATGTGTTATGATTTGCGAAGTTAGTATGTTAGTTGTTTGTTATCTGTAGTTAGTATGTATTTTTTTTTTCACTACATGTCCCCTTCAAAAATTTATAAAACAATAGTATGCCGTTTTTTTTTCAGTGGCTCACCCCTTCCCCTCAAAATGTTTACACAGAATATACACTGGGGAACTTCAAACCAATTTGGTTCGATTTTATTAAAGGGTGGGAGTTAGAATAAGAGAATTGATACAAGACTTGTTCCTCATGAATGCAGCAACTTCACTGCACCAGTTTGTCCAATCCGCTGAACCTCTCTTGATGGTCGCAGTCCTAGTAAAGGGGTTCGTTGACCGTGTGGGCATCCTTCGTGCAGCAGGTCGTTGGTCCTGAGGCGCTGGTCCGGCTTGACGATGGACAGGAGGTCTCTTGGGAGGAGGATCTTGTTGGGCGGCAGAGATCTTTCGTTTCCTTTGCGTCTGCTTCCCCCGCTTGCGTGGATGTTCGAACGGCTGAGAGTCAGGCGCCGACGATGGAGAAGTCATGGGAGTCTTTCTTTTAACTCCTGACCGGGGTTCCTGTGCAGGAGTGGTCTTCTTCCTGTGCCGGAGCAACTTCCTGCACAGGAACCCCGGTCAGGAGTTGAGCTGCTTCCCTCATGCAGGTTATCACCGGAATCGTGAGTAGGGGGAGGACGGTCTTCGTTGGTGACCCCCGAGGGTCCAGCATCTTGTGAACCTTGTGAACCTTGTTGCACTTGATTTGAAAACAGGGTATAGTCTGCACGGTTTATATACCTCTTAATCTGGTCTATATTTGCGGGAACTTGCTGTTGGCCTTCTTGTAAGGTAACCACTGGGCCTGCTACCTTTTTTATTTGGTACGGACCTTGAAATTTCGGGCAAAATTTCCCGACTATGCCTTTACTGGCGTTAGATAGTGAGTGGGTGGCTTTTAAAACCCATTGCCCAACTTCAAATTTCTCCTCCCTACGATTTTTATCGTAGTATATCTTCTGTTGCTTCCGCATCTGGTCATTAACTTGCTTGACCTCGCGAAGCATCTCCTGAATATCAGCTAGTTGAAATTGAGGCGCTTGCCCCGGTACGAAGAATAGACTGTCTAAAGGGGTGATAATCTTTCTGCCTAGAAAAACTTCGGCAGGTGTTTTGGCTGTCGAGTCGTGGACGGCCGAACGTAATGCAAACGCAAACTGCTGTATATGTTGATCCCATGTTTTATGATTGTTTTGTATAAATGCGCGAATCATTTTAACTACATTGCGATTTACCCGCTCCGCAATATTCGACTGTGGTCTATAAGTGACCATTTTTGCATGTTTTATTTGAAGCCTGCGACACAGGTCCGTGAAAACTTCGCTGACAAACTGAACACCGTTATCGCTAATAATTTTTACAGGGGCACCATATCGCAAAACATAATTATGTGTAAATGCATCAGCAACTGCTTTGGCTGAGGCTCTACGCAGGGGTATAATTTCGGTCCATTTTGAAAAATGGTCGACTATTACGAGTAAGAACCTGTATTTTCCACTTGCACTACGGGGATATGGGCCTAATAAATCTATCCCTACGATTTCATTAGGGAACGTGGCCACGATACTTTGTAAAAAACCCGCGGGGTGGTAATTTGTGTAGTTAGTACGCTGACAAGTGTCGCAGCTTTGAACGTACTGGGTGACCCACTTCCTCATTTGGGGCCAGTAAACCACCTCATTAAGTCGAGAAAAAGTTTTTCGAATACCCATATGGCCGGCTGTAGGTAAATCGTGAAGAGTATGTAGAATGTGTGTTCTCATTGAACATGGAATGACGGGACGAATTTCACCATTCCGATTTGTGGATGATTTGTAAAAAAGGAGATCATCGACTAGTTCATAGTTCTGTGCTCTACCCTGTATAGCATGCAAATTAACTCCGGAAAATTGTTCGGGGTTTTCTAGGTATTTAACTATATCTCCGAATTCCAAGTCTTTACGAAGTTCTTCTTTTAACTGCGTTTTATTATCTAGCACAATAGAAGTGAGCATTTCACATTGAGTTATCGACTCCCCCTCTGGGTCTTTGCTTAAAGCATCCGCTACCAGATTTCCTTTCCCCGGACGATGCTCAATGATTAAGTTGTATTCCTGGATCTTTAATGCCCAGCGAATGACACGAGGCGTAAAATTTTTGCCCGAGTATAATCGGGTTAAAGCAGCATGGTCAGTTATAACCCGAACCGGCTGTTCTGAGAAATAACAGCGAAATTTTTTGAGTGCTACGACAATAGCCAAACATTCCCTTTCAGTGGTTGTATAGTTTCGTTCTGCGGAATTTAAAGTTCGCGATGTGAAAGCGATAGGTTGGTTTTCCTGCATTAGTACAGCGCCGATTCCGACATTAGAAGCATCCGTTTGCACTACGAATTGTAGCTTGTGATCTGGATGGCGTAGTACCGGAGCTTGGATCAATTTCTGCTTTAATGTTTGGAAGGCGTTCTGGGCTTCGGAACTCCACGTAAATTTAGTGCGTTTCTTTCGCAATTTGTAAAGCGGTTCGGCGACTTCCGAGAATGCAGGTATAAATGTGCGGTAATATGAGCAAAGACCAAGAAACGACGAAAGTTGTTTTCCCGTTTGTGGGATTTTAAACGCTTTTACAGCATCGATTTTAGATGAATCCGTTTGAACGCCCTGACGCGTAATCTTGAATCCTAAATACGGTAGTTCTTTGCGGACGAACTGACACTTTTTTGTATTTATTGTTAAGCCAGCCTGTTTTATCAGAGAGAGCACTTCCTGTAAAAGAGCTAAGTGCTCGGTTAAAGTTTCCCCCGTAATAATTATGTCGTCGAGGTATACGGCAACGTTCTTTCATAAAACAGGCCTTAGTACTATATCCATAAGTTTTTGGAATGTGCCAGGTGCCCCATTGAGTCCAAAGGGCATGCGACGAAACGCAAAAGTGCCTTTTTTTGTTATAAACGCCGTTTTTTTAACGTCTTCAGCAGCCATAGGTACTTGGAAAAACCCGGATGTTAAATCTAAAGTGGTCATGTATTTAAATGACTTTAAACTATGAAGAATATCCTCAATTATTGGCATAGGATATGTAGAGAATTTTGTTACTTTATTCAGCCCCCTGTAATCAACTGCAAATCTCCAGGCTTCGGGATCAGTAATAGGCAAGTTGCCTTTTTTTCGACATAACACAACCGGACTTGCCCACGGACTATCGACCGGCGAAATAATATTTTCTCGAAGCATTTTATCAATATGAATGTCTATAACATTCTGCTTGTTTGTATCGTACCTATATGGGCGGGCACGAATTGGGGGACTGTCTCCCGTATCAATTTTGTGAGTTGTAACATGAGTAATACCTGGCTTGTCTGAAAATACCTCGGCAAATTTGTTTAAAGTAGTCTGTAAACGAACTTTTTCGTTTTCTTTTAAGTCCGTTTTCGACAAGTCAACCGGAACGGGCAGCACAGCTTCTTTGGACTGTTGGTGCATCTGCACCGAGATAGAATTCTGCTTGAAATTTAGTGCTACATTACACGAGTAGCAAAAATCAATCCCTAGGATAACCTCCAGTTGCATATTTCGCATTACATGAAAAACAAGGTTGTTTTTTTGGGATTGTATACTAATGTGTGTCAATAATGAGCCTAATATTTGACATTCTTCACCTTGAGCTGAAAGTGTTCGTAATTTATTATGTGTGTTTAAGCGCTTCATGTCGTAATGCGATTTGAAGTACTTTTCTGACATGTACGACCTTTCGCTGCCGGTATCAAGTAAAGTTGTTATGGGAATTGAATCAATTTGCAAGTGCACATAAGGTAGTTGCACATTTTTTAATGTAAGCGCACTAATGTTACTATAACGTTGGGCTTTACTATCATGCCGTCCACGATGTCGATTTGAAACTCGCGAAAAATTTTGGCTGGGGTGTATAAAATCTCTCGTACCTGAATGACGGTGAGGGGTAGCGAAGAAATGTCTATTGTCATATTTAGCTAAAGCTTGAAGGAGGGTAACCTTGCTTGTAATTGTTTGATTATCTAAAAAATCTTGAACACTTGGCTTCAAACGTTGGATAACTATTTTTAAGATTATCGCTTCCGTCAACTCTTCTAAATATTCCTCACACTTGGAAATCTTTTCCATAGCAAAATCTAATGCAGACTGACCTTCACGTTGCCTTAGCGAATAAATTTTCGCTTCAATTTCACTTTGATTAAAGGTCTTTGGAAAAACGCTAAGAAACTGTTGCTTGAATGACGAATAGTCAAAAATCAGATTACTGCTTTTCATACACGTGTACCACTGATATGCACTACCTCTTAAAGCGGCTAGAGCAATTTTAAGTTTATCCCCCTCTGGGGTGCATTGTTGCTGAAAGTAATGCTCAATTTTCTGTAGGAATTGGCTTGAGGGGCCGCCGTTGAAGGTGGCTTCGAATGGCGCAATTTGCTGAACCATAATTACCCGAGGAAAATTTCCTGCAGGATTTTGTTCTACAACACTCATTTTTTAAATAGTATATAAGTACTTGCAACAATTTTATCAATATACGTACACAGTACACAGTTTTTAATTTCAATTATGTTCTTCGTTACAAATTTAACGCTAACTACCAGGGTATATATATTTTCTGGGCGCCAGTATAGAGAATCTATGCTCACTTCTACCCAGACTTGGGTGTATATAATTTGAAGTAGCACTCTATTTGAATTATATACAAACACAGTTTATACATGAAATAATGTTTATTGAATTCGCTGCACATATAATTGGCTTTTACAGCAATAAGCATGCGTACTACTTGTACGGAATGTAAATACAGCTTTTAAGGACAATATATTTTTATACTCACGAACAGTAAGTCAAACCAGCAGTACTGCCATGAAAACTTCTGGCCCGCTAAGCACTAGCGCAGGATAACACCTTTTCAACCTTAACAACAACTCCCTTTCTTTTATTAATGGCGCTGCGTGGTATTTATACTAAGCGCGTATGCCAAAATTAGCATATCTGAAGCAGCTTCTTTAATTCACTCAAAAGTTCGATTCTTGTGAATCGAATCTTGTGTATACCTTACACACTATTCAATAATTACTGTCGGCGTTAAGTTTTATTCCGGCCTTTTATCACCAACATGTAATATAGCAAGCTTTTTATTTAAAAGCGCTTTACTACATACGCCCCTCCGAAGACTGAAAGCACATCCTACGAACTCAAACCACCACACAAGACAGCTCCTGAATTCCTATTCCGCCTAATCATCTATCACCACCTGCCTTTCAGCACTGGATTTCAAAGCAACTCGTAGCCTCAACTTGAAATCATATTTCCTAGACACTCCCTTCCTTGCAAAGCTTACAATATACACTAACTAATCTATTCAAATTATTTTTCACGATGCTAAGAACATAAAACATACTTATACACTCTGTCTTACCATCACTCTTATACCTTCATTGACAATATCAAAATTTTCTGAAAATACAAAATTTAAAAACTCAATAATAACATAAACCACTTGCTTCAATATATTGTCCATAATTGTCCTTGATTGACCTCTAACTTTCTATTTAAATTGTTTAGTCCGGACATAGAGTATTTGTAACACTGGTCGATGAAATGTCCTTCAACTGCTCCATTTTTCACACCACAGTTTGTCACACTATATCATCTTGAACACAACATTACGTAAACCAGTATACCAATGAGTGTTAATATTTTTTGAAAAGTTCAGTTCCACATAAAACACAAAATTTTCTTTCTATCCAGTTCAATTTCATTACTTCATTTTAAATCACACACCCTTAATTTGAATTCGTATTTTAAAACCTGACACTTCAATGTATTTGCCACCAGATATCAAAAATTTCACATTTTCAAAACACTGTTCATCATCTTACATTCTTCAAAACATTTCTTACTCATTTAACATCTAAAATATTTACAATTTATGTTTCTACCCACCTATTAACATTAATTTCATTTACATGTCACTTTCATATCATATTTTCATATTACCACAAAAATTTATAACGTTACATTTTCAAAACAATTTTAATACATTTCGCAAAAATACACTATATTTTAGAATACATTTCACTAATGTAATTCAACATTTTAATAATTACAATACACAATTCTAACCTCCTATTTAAGCATTATTTTAGCCCGTCATATCCATATCATACTATCAAGTAGTCAAAATATATAATTATGGTTGAAAGATATGTACATTCTATTTTCTACCCTTGTAATTTTCGTTCACCTAAATCAAACGATTTCCAACTTTCTGCAATTTTTTGCGAATTCTCGCCATCATTCCCCTTTTTTTAAAACTAAATCAGTTCCATTTCCGCTAGCAACCCTGGCGCTAATTATCTCTCACAGACCATTACTGATCTTTTAACACACTTCCTGTAAACGCCGGTGCTTCTGATTACTCACTCTGCATCGTGCGTTACGAGAAAATTCGCGTCTTTGGCTTCTCTGAAATGGATATTATATCTCATTCCATCCAGGATTACATCACCAGTCTAAGTTTCATTTTCATATTTATTTCATTTCCTCCCTTTTATTTTTTTCATATGTTTATATTTTTAGATTTTTAATAATTTTTAACTATTTTAGTCATCGAACGCCAACGTGGTTAACATCCTAACTCCATTTTCGTATCAAATCGTTTAACAACATATTATTGATCTATGTATATTTCCTCTTTCCCTTAACCATATTTGTATTGCTTCGTAAATATTTTTACGTCCTAAACATTGAAATTATCACCTTTATTAATCCATACCTGTTATCACTTAATAATATTTTTCACTGGAAACACGGCTTTTTACCGTTTGTTATCTTCATGTTTACACCGTTCTCTTAATTGCTTATTTTTATTTATTTATTTTCTTAAACTTTTCATATGAACCATTATCAACTATCCAAAAACCTCCAATTTTATTTGCCTTATTATTGACGATGAATACCTGTTTTCAACTTTATTCATCCTATGAATGCCAACGTTTGATGAACGCCAAAACCTATGAACCTATGAACCTCCAAATTCCCTGCCAACGTTTTTCAACTGTTCAGGTACGTAAAAAATTTTCTTTCATAGTAAAAACAAATACTTATTATATCATTAATGAAATCACAGAATGATAATAAAAGCAAACGATTTTTAAATTTAAAAGTTCAGTGCGATTGATAATGATAAAATAATAAAAAAAAGCTAGCGCGGGCGTCATCTAGGGGAAGAAAAATGGTTCATAATGTTTATACTTCGATTTTTAAACAAACAATAAGATATGTAATTCCAAATTAACAATTCGCACAAAGCGGAGATATTAATCTTTTAAATGGTACCTCATTTATCGATTTTGGTTAAGTATGATGTGAGAAAAAGGGAGAAAACAAAATAAAGCACATTTTAGAAATAACATAGAAATAAAATATATATATATATATATATATATATATATATATATATATACCCAACAAACACAAGACTGACGGCAACTTGACGGGCCGGTTCTGGAGGCGCCGGTAGAACGATAGGCTCGGGGAAAATTATCCGTACCGTTGCCGGGTGATTTACGAATCTCCGACGGGAATCCCGTAGTGTGTACCCGTTTGAGGGCCGGTGATGGTTGGATGGGAATCGACCCGAAACCGCTTTCCCTCTAACGACCCGGAATCGATAGTCCGATTCGTAACCACAAGTAACAGAAATCTGCATCAGAATTATGGATTTGAAAGGGAAGGCGAAGATTAAATTAAACAGACTTTTCATAAATATTTATTTCACTTTTGTGAAACTTCTTTTGCACGAAAAATTGACATAATTTTCCTTGTATGAAAAGATTGTATTATATCAGAAGTATACGGCTGACATAATATAATCTTTCGGTTATACTATGTGATATATGCATAATATATATCATCTATATATTTAATTTGCTAAGCCGACTTTTTGGGCAGTCCGTGAGAGAAAACTACTGCATCAATTTACTTCATTTTGGTCTTAAACGAAAGATTGTAATCTGTAGATTTGTTAAATTTGGTTTTTGTGACAGCAATTTCTATTAATTAGCGATAATTTACAATTTACAATTGATTTTTATGCACGCTCAGTGACATGTTTTAATGATAAACACGTTTATTCCGAGAAGTCTCTCTAGATCTATCTCTGCCTTATTTATTTTTATGATAATTATATTTGTGAAATACAACAGTAAACCTCATGGAAATTGTTTATTTCATGCTGTTTAATTAGCGATAATTTACAATTTAAAAAAATTGCTTTCTGCACATGCTCAGTGACATTTTTAAATCTGTCTTTAGATACTCACTAAGCACGAAGCCGCTTAATCACAATTTGTTTCTGCGCATTATTATGATTTTCAACATTTGACAATGATGTGTTGAATATAATTTGTGTATTAGTACATTCATTTACTATCTAGCCGTCATGTTTTGACAGACATCAACTATTGTTAGATTATATTAATTTATTTTTGGCTTTTATATAGAAATGAAATAAACATCCACTTACTAATGGATAATTTTTTCGATCAAGAGTTTATGCACAAGAGAGCAAAGAGTAGTACCTGCCTAAATTTGTTTTTCATTTGGATTAAGACTGACTTTTCGGCAGACTCTCTTGGATGTCAAAGCGGGTATCTATCTGGCGCTTCATTTCATACTCAGGTTCTCTGCGATTTACTTGGCAACCCTACCACCAGTTGCATTGGGCCAATATCAATTTCGTTAGGCGCTACATTTCGTTTTTTGGTAGACCGCTGGGTTACACTTATTTGGACTTCAAATTTTTCGGTGATGGTGTTGATAATTATTTCATGATTTAAATATTTCGTGACGCAGGAATTGGAGCCATTTTTTTTATAGAAACATGACCATTTTAGCTTATTTTCGGCACTTTTTTTTTCGGGGGGGGGGGTAAGTATATTGATTTTGTAATGAATAACATGACCGTTTTTCTTTATCAGAAGATAGATATATTCATAGCATAAAGTAAAATATGTACTTCGAGTGACAGTTCTCTTTTAAATGAAATTGCGTCCGAATGCATTTCAATAAATGTTTAACAGATTAAACACTAAAAACATATCATACATTTTTAAACCTCTATACAGTCATAATATTGTTATTAAAATATTGAGGTACATTGAATTTTATTCGTCATTTTTACAGTATTTATTCGCATACTTTATACCTAGTGATGTATAGAACAATAAAGAATGAATCTAGGAAATGAAATAAAAATAATTGATGACTGAAAATAAATTTCATATAGCAGACCAACGTATATGTAAATGTAGGTACAAATACTTTATAAGTTTTAACACCCATTGATATGAACTGTATTCATATTTTTCGAATATGCTTCATAAAAACAAACTCCATCTCATCAGAGATAAAATTAGAAAGTGTGTGTTTGTATGTATGTAAATGTTGACAGTAATTTAGTAGTAGACAGTAATTTAGTAGAATAATTCCCCCCCCCCTCATACCGTATGGATTAATTGAAATTTCTCTGAAATATTTTTACGTTAAATGAAACAAGGAATTACAGAAAATATTATAAATTCAGTTTATTTTTTAATTTTATAACCTAACATAATAATTATTAATGTATTGATATAACAACTAAATGAATACGTTATATTAAATACATACAACACATATCTATTAATACATATACTTAATAAGTCAGTCAAAAAGATAATATTTGCTTTCCTTGCTTTTTTTAATGCAAATTCTGTTATAATATCTGATCATCTATATCTTCCGAAATGTCCTTTTCGATGCTAATAATAGATAAGTCTGAAAGCCTTTCTTGTCCCATTGTAGATCTCAAATAATTTTTTATTATTTTAAGTTTTGAAAAGCTTCTTTCCCCGCTAGCCACAGTCACAGGAAATGTTAATAAAATTCGTATGGTAATCACTAAATTTGGAAACAGATAGATGAGGTTGTTTGTAAATAGGTATTGAATCACATTTAACGCGTTCATTTCAAGGGAAATATAGAGGGCAATGTTGTCAGTTTCATCGCATAAATCTTCAGCTATAATATATTTTTAATTTTTAAATGGATCATGTAACATGCTTTCCACATATTTACATTTTGTAGACCTATTTGATTTATCTGTTTCAAGGAAATCTGATATTGAAATAAATCCCCAAAAAATGCTCCCTAATTTATATTTGCTTTGATTTATTATTTAATAGAACAAATCTTACTACAACAGTAAGTCGGTCTTGGTTGCTTAGATCAGGGGTGGAATCTAAAATAGTAGAATAATATTTACAAAATTTTAAGAGTGATATTATTTCATGTCTTATTTTTTGTTCCAAAAGGGAAATAGTTCATTTTGAATATGAACACCTACAGTGGCTCCAAAATGTGTTCGTACACTTACGATTTTCAATGAAATAGGGATCTATTCATTAATTAAAATGAATATTACAGAATGGGCATTTAATAATAAGATTTATAATCTATTCTTAACAAAACTATATGAAATATTTTGAAAACATAGTAAAACACCAATAATCAAAAAGTAACAAAAACTATCACACAAAAGTCATCGTACACTGAAATATTTTCGGATAAATTCATAACTAAAATTATCGCCTGGTGCTTTATTTTTACTTTTGAATTGTGGTGGCATTTAAAATATCGTTTGGCTTTAATTTTTGCTTGCCTATTCCGTAATATTCTATTTATTATTTAAAAATGGCTCGCAAAGAAACAACAAACAGCATTGATCGAAAATTGATTATTTTTCATCATAGTTGTGGTAAATCAGTTCGGAATATTGCTAAATTACTTAATTTATCCCATTATACTGTGCAGTATGTGATAAAATGTTTTAAAGAAGAAAATCGGATCAAAATCAATATAAGAAAAGGTCGTCCGGCAAAGTTAACAAAACGTGATCAGAGATTTATAATTAAAATTTTGTGAAAAATCTACGTTTGAGTGCTGTAAAACTTTCTACAGAATTTAATGAAACATTTTCTACTTCAATTTCACCTGAAACTGTTCGACTAGTTCTCAGAGCAGCTGGATTATATGGGCGTTTTGCCCGTAGAATTTTTTTTGTGAGTGAGAAAAACAGAAAGCTCGGGCTTTCCTACGCACTATCAATGATTAATAAGCCCCAAACCTATTGGAATAATGTCTTATTTGCCGATGAAAGCAAGTTTAACATTTTTGGTTCCGATGGGCGTATAATTGTATGGAGATAAAAGAATGAGGAAGGTGTCCTTGTGTGGGAGTGCATGTCAACATCAGGACTAGGTAATTTGGTATTTATTGATGGCATAATGAATCGTGCTGTTTATATAAATATTTTAAGAGACAATTTAAAATTATCAGCCTAAAATTTGGGTATTTGAAATTTTTAATTTTTTTTTATCAAGATAACGATCCTAAGCCCATGGCTCTCAACGTTCGCCTCTGGTGTCTCTATAATTGTCCACAAGTTTTGAAAACACCACCTCAATCGCCAGATTTAAACTCAATAGAACATTTTTGGAGAGAACTGGAGGTTCGAGTACGAAAACACGACATTTTTAAAATAAAAGCGAACTAAAAACAATTATGATGGAAGAATGGATGAACATTGATGCAGAAATTACAAAAGAACTAGTGCAATCTATTCCCAGACGTTTAAAAGCTGTTGTTGATGCTAAAGGATATCCTACTAAATATTAATTTAACGAAAAATTAGAATATTTTGTTATAAGTAGAGATTTTTTTACAAGTGTTCGATGACTGTTGTGGGATAAAGTTTTTGTTACTTTTTGATTACTGGTTTCTTAAAAATAAAGTTTTACTATGTTTTTAAAAATATTTCATGTAGTTTTGTTAAGAATAGATTATACATCTTATTGTTAAATACGCATTCTGAAATATTCATTTTAATTAATGGATAGACCCCTATTTCATTGAAAATCGTAAGTGTACGAACACTTTTGGGAGCCACTGTAAATAATGAGGCATATTTGATGGATTTCTGCTGATTCTAGTGAGGTGCTCTGATATTTTAATGAAAAAATATCATCAAGTTTCGTTACCTGTGAAATATTTTTATTGGTCAGCAATCACAAAATCCAGCACAAAAATTAGAGACACAAAGCTTTGTTTTTCAGTTGTTGAGGTGGACACGTTCAATATTAATATAGTGCAAATTATCCCGGGCCGTGATTTATAGGCTCAGGGCATAAAATAGTATTTTCCTGCAACCTGACAAAAACCGCCCTAACCGACGCTATTTGATGGGTTAAAACGTGTTAAAACAAAAACGAAAAATGTATTTCCCAACTGGTTGCTACGTGGAGTAGCGTTTTTAAAACCAATGTAGTTTTGTTTATTTCCAGTTATACTTGTAAAATTCATTTTTAACTCTAAGTAGTTATCTAGCATAATGATAATATTTTTATATTCATTATTTTACTAATAAATTAGTTTTAATTTTTTTTAACGCCGCAGATAACTTGCCGTCCCCCACCGCCCTCTCTTGACTTTCTCCTCTCTTGGCATTTGGAGGGTGAGATTCCTTTGTCCTCACTCCATGGACACTCGTTGCAGGTGCAAGTAGCGTTTTCTGAGAAAGAGTAGGGGGTAATTCTAAAAATAGACGTGAATGCTCTTTGGGCAGTCGCCAATCTTTTATACAGGACGTATAAAAATTGGCGATTTTTGTGTTGGCGAAACCTATGGCGCACGCTATTTATGCCAATTATATTCCGACACAGTTAATGTCTTCAGTTCTGTACATGGTTCAACATTTATTACTCTCCGATGCTCGACTGTGTGGGATGTGGGATTTTCTTTATTTCCAACATTTTTTTAATATACTGTCATTGGACAATGACTGAGAGGTATGTTTATATTTTGTACTTGTTATTTTAAGTAAACTTCGTAAATTTTCTCAAGATAAGAAAATTATAATATTTTCCATAGAGGAAATTTATTTCATTCTTCTCAAAGTTAAAAGTGAGGTGTAATATATATTTGAAAATCACGAATTACCCGATTATATAATCTTAATTTATATAATTTATTTGAAAATGATTTAAAATTAAAATTGAACGTAGTTCAATGTTTTATAAATTTTGTTCAGTCCTTTTTTCAGTCTTATCGTATTCAGCAATATAAGACTGTAGGATGACAGAATATTATTATTTTTTATCCCCAAAGAATAAACTTATCAAGACGTATTTGAAGATGTCTCAAAACAAAATATTTCTTGAACAGCTAAGCTTTAACAATGAACCATTCTTTGATATGCAAAACTATTAAATTTTTTCACTTGTCAACTACTAAAAAAGTACTGAACAAAATTTATAAAACATTGAACTACATTCAATTTTAATTTTAAATCATTTTCAAATAAATTATAACAATTAAAGTTATATAATCGGGTAATTCCTGGTTTTCAAATATATAATACACCTCACTTTTAACTTTGAGAAGAATGAAATAAATTTCCTCTATGGAAAATATTATAATTTTCTTATCTCGAGAACATTTACGAACTTTACTTAAAATGACATGTACAAAATATAATTTTAAGGGATTATTCTGAACAAAAATTTTAGGATTTAGCAGAGATTAATATTTTCTATTACCTGAAAATACACGAGAAAAAGAGAAAAGTTAAAAATATTAATACTAGTTATACATGGAGAGCCAGAAAAAAAAGAAATAAAGTGTAAGGGTAGATATCAGATGTTATATATATCAAGTATTATATATATAACATCTGATATCTACAGATATATATCAGATATATATCATCTGATGTATATCAAATGTTATCATAAACACTGTTATCATAAGTACTGTTATCATAAACAATCTCATTAATAAAAATAAAAAGCATGTGAAAGGAAGGGGTCTAAGAAAAACTTAGAAAATCTGTCGGAATTCCAATTATGGCCCAGAACTGGAAAGTAACCCTGATCGACGGCGCTTTGATGGTTTCGAGATGGGTATTTGACGGCCTGTCGACACGAATTATTGCTCCCGTAACCGGCCCGTCACCCTCCGGCAATGGTGCGGCTGTATGTCCACATCGACGGGAACATTGCGGTTCTATCACGGTTCGCAGTCGGATGCACGATAGCTTCATTGTTACCAGAAGCGGCCCAGCACTCGACGGGGAAGTCGCGGGCGAGAGGACAAGCCCGTGACGGATCCGATACTGACCTAATGCGCCGGCCCGGCAGTGGAGAAATCGGCTGGCCGGAATCATCTGGCCCCGGCCCGATGCCTCTGTGTTTGTTGGGTATATATATATATATATATATATATATATATATATATATATATATATATATATATATGACACGGATGGTGTTTTCACCCGTGTTTAAATATTATTCCTGCAGTCGTCATATTCTTTAATTTGTTGGGAGAGTGGCAGGAAGTGGATCACTAGAAAGTCAACAACTCTTAATCCTTCTTTATTGCGTTTCTTAAACGAACCATGCTCCAGGGTAATCTGTTTCACGTAGCCATTTTGTTAATTTCCTCGGCACGCAGCCTCGAGCTTCCGCTCTCAGCGAGATTCCCACGCAATCTACCGCCAAAACTTAATTTTCTCCGAGCTCCTGCCGTCTAGCGCATGTGCAGATCCCTCCCATTGGACATCTGGAACTCTCTTCTGCTGACTTTTCACTTTTGCTTCGCGCCAAAAACCCGTACTATTCTAAAAATAAACCCTTTCGCTAGAATCGCTCGCTTTTCGACCTAGACTGTCGCTGCTAAAAGGAATATTTTCCTTCCGAATATACGCGCTCTGTTAAAAATGATTGTTACTTTCTTACTATTTTAAAGCCCCCTGTGAAATGTCAGTTAATGCTTAACATACTTATATATATATATAATAATGATAATTATTGTTGTTGTTGTTATCATCATCATTATTATTATTGTCATTATTATAAACACAAGCAATGCCCCATGCAACTAGTTAACTTGTATTGTTCTTGTATTCTTTCAAGTTCCATGCAACTGTATATTCAATATTAAAGAATGCATTTCCTAAATCTGTGGTCAAAAATTTTAATACCTTAATTTTCATTAAAAAAACTCGCAAAACTTACTAATCATATGCGTTTTAGCAACACGTGTTCTGGAAACACTGACCTTTTATCACTAATCTGTTATGGAGTACAAACGTTGGACATCTAGGGCTCAATGTAACCAGTTAGCTTGCACTGTATTTGTATTCTTTCTAAGTGCCATGCAACTAGTTCTTGTGGATGCAGTACGAAAGAATGAATTTCCTAAAATTATGTTCATAGCTTTTAATACCTTAATTGCCATAAAAACACGCGAAACTTAAAATTCATGCATTTAAATAACATTAATCTTTATTACAGTTGAAACGTTGTACACGACATCATAGTGCAACTAGTTGTCGTGTATTGTTCTTGTATTCTTTTAAGTTCCATGCAACTAATTCTTGTATACTTTCATATTAAACACACATTTTCTAAAACAATGTTTATAGCTTCTGTTCCTTTATTGCATAAAAACACGCCAAAGTTGATATTCATGCAATTTATTAACATGCTATTTAAAAGAACTAACATTTTTTTAAAGTAGACACGTTGCACACGGAGTGCACATTGCAACTAGTTAGCTTGTATTGTTCTTGTATTCGTGCAACTACTTCTTGTGGATTCAGTAAGAAATAACTTATTTCCTATAACTACACTCATGAACAAAAAAATTAGCGCACCAAGAAGGAGTCATCAAAATGAAACGAAATTTTACATACGTAATGACTACTTTGATATAAGTAAATAATAAGAAAATCAAAGAAAAAGGATAATTTATTTCAGAGAAAAAGGCAAAAGAACGGAGGAGTTAATACTCCGTTGGACCCCCTCTAGCGCGAATGCACGATGCGATACGATCGGGCATTGAGTCATACAAGTTCTGTATGATCTCTTGAGACATTTCGTTCCATATTTGCTGTAACCTTGCCTCTAGTTCGCTCAAACTCGTGGGATGCCCAACTCGTCGTCCCAAATGATCCCAGATATGCTCGATTGGAGACAAATCTGGGGATCGGGCAGGCCAAGGAAGGGTAGTAACAGTGCGGAGACAGTCTTGTGACACCCTTGCCGTATGAGGCCGAGCATTGTCTTGTTGAAAAATGGCTCCTGGGAGCCGTTGCATGAGTGGCAACACATGTGGTTGAAAGGATTTCATGAACATACCGCTGGGCTGTCATGGTGTCACGGAACAATACTAGGGGTGACCGTGTATTGTAGGCAATGGCACCCCATACCATCACACCAGCTGTGGGAGCGATATGTCGCTGTACAGCAAAGGCAGGATTGAAGCGTTCACCACGGGCTCTCCACACACGAACACGATTGTCATCACTGCCTAGATTGAATCTGGATTCGTCGCTAAAGACGACCTGGTTCCATTCCGCTGCAGTCCAGTTTCCTCGTGTGCGGCAAAACTCCAAACGGAGGCGTCGATGGGTGGGCGTCAAGGGCAGCACACGTCATGGGTGCCGCGATACCAACTGTCCTTCAGCCAGGCGACTTCGTATGGTTCGAGAAGACACAGAGGCCCCTAGTGAAGGTGCTACCTGTGCCTGGATGGCGGCCGATGAAGCAGTTGGCTGTACGCGTGCATTTCTTACGATGTGGCGGTCTTCTCGACGACTGGTCTGTCGAGGGCGTCCTGAGCCTGGTCTTCGTGTACATGACATCTCTCGGGTCCACTGGTCCCAACACCTCCTCACAACACAATCAGAGCGGCCTAATTGACGAGCTACTCGCCTAGCTGACCACCCAGCTTCCATCATCCCGACGATTCTCCCCCTCTCAAACTGCGACAACTGCTTATATTGTCTTCGAACACGGCGTAATGGCATGTCTATCTCAGCTCTTCCTTTGTAAATGATTCAGCACACTCAAACAAGCTTTGGTTACCTGTTTTATACTCCACAGAGTACGATGTTCAACACCCTCTACCGGCTATACGTAATGCGCAATCACGCTGCATTTCTAATCATTTGCATATCTCCCTGACATGTACCTTCATTGCAAGTTTTGTTACGATCCCGCAATTTTTTCTTGGTGCGCTAATTTTTTTGTCCATGAGTGTATATTCGTAGCTTTCCTTCTCTTAATTGTCATAAAATACCCGGGAAATTTAGTATTAAAGCGTTTTAGTAACACGAGATCTAAAAACAGTAATCATTTTTAGAGTCTAAACGTTGCACATCAAGCGCATCATGCAACTAATTAGTTTTCATCCTCTTTTTGAAATTTTTGGAATACTTTTATTAGTCACCGCAATTCCCTTTTTGAGGTACGTCTCAGCTTTCATTTTTGTTTGTTTGGATATTTTATGTACGCCAACACTACAAGAACTAGTTGAATGGTACATTCTATT